>ML241670.1:62696-136209 GCA_005239495.1 Nicotiana undulata
TTTTTTCCCCCCCCCCCCCCCCCCCCCTACAAAATGACAAAGATCCTCTTTTTATAGTAGGGAGGGTTCAAACATAGTACATCGACATTTATTGCCAAGATTCACATTTGATACTGCTATTTAATATTAGGGTATGACACTTTACTTTATCAACGAACTGCTTGCCTCGATCTCCGTGTTGACTCCTGGCGTCGACCCCTGACTTGTACCGCCTTGAGATCGGACTGTTGGAACGCCTAAAGCCTAACTTCGAACCCGATCTCGGAAATCACACAAATGTGTTACCTTGTGTTGTGCTAGGCGTAGAAATCGGCCTCCCTAGTTGCGACCGTACACAAAGTCGTTTAGCAATCGGGCCACGGGCACAACCTGATCCTGTAGTCCGAGTTGTTCTACGACCCTCGATCGGATGATGTTGACCGAACTACCTGGATCAATTAGAACACATTTAACTTGAGTTTTATTCATGAGTAAATATATTACCAGTGCGTCATTATGGGGTTGCATGATGCCTTATGCATCCTCGTCATTGAAGGAAAAGGTTCCTTCCAGTATGTAATCCCGAGTTTGCTTCTCCCTTTTGATCGACACCTTGGTGCGTTTCAACACTGGCCCTTGGGGAACAACGACCCCTCCGACAATCATGTGAATGATGTGTTGCGATTCTTCGTGCTCGTTCTATCTTTTGGAATCTCTGTTCTTGAAGTGATTCTTGGCTCGATCACTTAGAAACTCCCAAAGATTCCCGTTATTGAAGAGCCGGCTACTTCCTCTCTTAGTTGTATCTAATGTTCCATTTTGTGGCCATGGGTTCCATGATACTTGCACATTTGTTTGGCATTTCTCTGGGCTGGATAGGATTGCATAGGTCGAAGCCATTTAGTATCCTTGATGCGTCCTATAGCCGATACTTTGGCAGATGCATCAACATTGAAGTTATATTCTAACAGTCGTGATGGTTCTTTATGTCCAGCATGCCTGTCGAAACCATTCTTGCTCATGATCCCTCGAGAGCTCTAGCCTCGATCATTTTTCATCTCACCTCGTACAAGGTTGCTCCCATATCCGTTGCCCCTACGATCTCCATTATAGGGATGGTATAGCCCGAGGCACACCTCGTACCTCTTGCAAAAATCCACAATAATCGATTCCATCGGGCCAGCATAAAGGGGTAAGTGTAAATATGTAAGTCTTCCTCCACATGTGTATTAATAGCGTCCTCGGGCCCTGGGACTACACGTCCTTAACTTCCTAATTATAGTCATCTTGGACCATGGGATGGACGTCCTCGGTCACAGAGCATATGAACCTTGATGTTGCTTCACCTCGGTCTTTCTTGTATGAGGGTTTCTCAACCTTGAAGTCATCCGCAATAACAACCCACGAGAATAAACACCTTCAAAGGGGGATCGATAGCTAGTTTGGCGGTTGCCGACTCGGTCGCAGCCACGTTGGGAGGAGTCTCCTCAAGAACATCTATTTCGGGATTGACCGCCTCAGTACCAGCAACTGGAAAGGTGAAGAGGCAGCCTGTTGGGGACCGATTTGTAAGTTTTAGCCATTGTTGGCTAGTAAAATTTGATGATTTAAAGAAGACGTGTGTAAGTTTGGAAGAACAGGTTTGAAGGCTGAGCATCAGAATATGAAGAATTTAAGAAGACCTGGGCGAGGATCTACGAACAATTGTGAAGATTTAAAAATCAAAAGATGAAGGTATGAAGGGTTGAAAGAAGTTTGATGATAGCTGAGAAGCTTGAAGGTAAAAGGTTAGTGGAAAGTAGAAAAAGAAACAAAGGCTGGAAGCTTTTATAGGGAAGCAGGCGACGTTTCGCATACGGAGGAAACCAACTGATGATTGACATGTGTCTGATGTCAGAATGATGCGACTGATGGAACGTTTCGGCTTCTTTGTCATAACATGTGGAGGAAGGAACCAGAGAAAATCTATCGTTTCCCATCGTTTCGGCGAACCTACTCTCTGAGAAAAGAGTGGACTATCTGTATACGGGTAGAACCGAGGCTAGTGAGTACCCCGGTTTCCCTATAAGGCAAACAAAGGAAGGATATGACTGCATGGAATCGAGATCAAAGCCATGAGCCTCTCGCAACAAGGCCCGAGCAAATACCTGCCCTCGGAGCCTTCGAGACCACGTCATGTGGGTCTGCTTCGAGTTCCAAGACAACAGAGAGCATTACCAAAAGACCGCACACGATTAACAAATGGGTGTGGTATCCGTATCTAACTGGATGCCGAGGTGTAAATCTCGGCCTGTATCAATGGTAGACCAGTAATTAGTGAAACGAATTTTTTTTGTATTTTTTAGAATTGCACTTAGGGTAAAACTCCTACTATGTAAAGGGGAAGCTGATTATTCATTAAACACACTGTAACACGCGTATCAATGCAATATGCATTTGCTTCCTCCGCTTCTGAAGATCATTCTAAGTTATTGATTTTACTTGTTGTTCTTCATGAGTGTTTGGCTCCGAACCCAAGGCAAGTTACTGGTTAAGCTTGTAACCGACCCCGAACCCAATATTACTAGTGGTTTGACTGTTTATTATGTCTTTAATTTGCTCATCTAACGACATTAATCACTTATATGAATTAGCTCACATAATCTTAAAATCACGTATAACTTTAATTGTTATCTATCTTTAAGAGTAAACAATGTCAATCTTTTACTTAATGTGAACTAAGATACAAAATTAAAATTAATATATTGCAATTATATGCTCATTTTTAATACTAACAGCTTTAATAGATCCAAACGTTTAGTTGTTAATTAATATATTCAGCATCAGATTTTAAAGAAATGCCTTTCGGCACTTTATATTCAAACAATTCAAATGGGCTATATAGCTTACTAGTTTGGAGTTTTCTTGGGATGCGAGTAGTGTGACGAGTTGCTGATTTGTTATGGTGGAATATATTCCTTTTTTATTTCATTTATTAAATTTATATTTGTGTCAGTTTATATCTACGAGCTTACAAATTAGTTGTCATAGTAATAAAACTAATACCTGATAAATTAACCCATTTCTTAAGTGTGGGTCCCTCTCCCCAGATTTTTTAAAACACACTTTTCTGTTTGATTGTGCAAGTTGGAATATAGAAATTTTGTCTTATTGTCTGCCATTATGCCATAGTTGTCATTCAAAATAATTGCAACCTGTTTGTCAGATTTCCGCAACTCGCAATACAGTAAGGTAAATAAAACCACACATTTAGGGAAAATAATTCTAATTATAAATTTTGGATAAACATTTCACTACTGGCCAAATAATCAAAAACTCAATAAACATGCAATACACGTCTAGCTAAAAGTGTATAATTTGAGTTGTGAAGACATGAGCGTGTTTGTTGTATTGATGTGATTTTTGTTGCCTTAACTATGCAAGGAAAACGGTAAAAATTTGATGGACAAAAATATATTACCCAACAGGTCAGAAAGCGCTGATCATGGAATTAAGGGCCCCAACTGTTGCAATAGGTTAAGATAAATAAACATTGTAACGTTCGTAAAGTGTAGAAAAATCTAAACAGAAGCTATAAGCTATACGGCCTGTTTGGCACAGAAGAGGAAGCATGAGGAGACGTAGGAACATAAGCCTGGCGCGCTAGATTCATGTCTATAGCATTATTACCTTAACGAATGTAAGCTGTATTTTTTATCTTTACGATATTGGACGTTTTTCACCTCAAAAATGACTATCTTTCTATCATTTATTTTGCTGGAGTTATTTTTTTCGAATGGAACAAACAATTAAAATTTATACATGAAAAAATTAAAAGGAAAATACTTACAAATGAAGGTCATTGAAGATAATTAATCAACAGAGTAAGATCACAAATGATCAAATTGAAAAAAAAATTTATTCACGACAAATATATTAAAATAAACTAGATAGACGAAATATCACAAATACCACAGCGGACGGTGGTGTTAAAACCAAATTAATGAAATGTCTAAAATATTATCCCAAAAAGTAGTATTGTATATGATTAAGATGTTCAGGAGTGACGTAGTCAAGAGTCTTTTCAACCCTTGTTGAAATGATCATTCTTATTCAAAATAAGATGCTTACTTTAATTAGAACACAGGGAGTTAGTTGATTATAAGTATAACACGTGAAAATTGTACTTGCACAACTTGTTTTTTTTTTCCCCTAAAAAATGGCAATTTTTGTCTTTTATATTGTTGTCAGTGGTAGCTTTTGGGTTTATCGACTGGACACAAGTTAAATCCATATTAAATGGAGAACAGAGTGAAGTACAACTCACACCCTCAACAAACAAGGTGGTAGCTTAAAATTATTTGTATTTTTATAAATAAAAACATGGTCCATTTAGATAGTATATTAACTTCTAATAAAATAAGGAAGACAAAAATGATGCATACTTTATTTTGTTAACCAAAATTAAGGACTTTGTGTTATGAAAATAATTTTATCGTAGAAATCCATAACTCCATTTATTACTCCAGTAAAGATGATCTTGACAAAGATTATCCGTTTGGTACTCTATTGAAGTTTATCTACAAGCAGTCAATGCAGGCAAGTTGCAGGCAACTCAATGAAATGATTTGCAAGAACTTTTTAATAGACAGGCAGATTGCAGGCCACTTAATGAATTAATTTGCAGCAACTTTTTATTAAACAAGCAGGTAGAGGGAAACTCAATGAAATGATTTGCAGCAGCTTCTTATTAAACATGCAGGTTGCAAGAAGCTCATGCAGACAACTTAAAGCAGCTCAAGAGAAGTCTCGCAGCTGCATCCTGAAAAGCCTTGCAGTTGCTTTCTGAAAAGCCTCGCAGCTGCTTCCTTTCTTCTATAAATATTTTAGTTCATAATGTACATAAATTTTAAATTGCATAATATATAAATCCCTCTCTATACTTGTCTTCGGTTTCTTTACTTTACAGTTTTTATTTTATAGGCTGTTATCAACACGAACTATGCTATTTTGAGCACTTACTTCGAATTTAATTTCTATTTCAGTATTCATCTCTGATGTAAGGCGACACTCATATGCATGTAGTTAGATCTTGTTCATTCTGAGCATCTTAAGACATATTATATCCTTGAGGGGTTGAGTTTTTCTTCTTTACAATAGTGATGTAGATATAACTTACGTCTGGAGTGGCCAAATTTGTGTAAAGTAATTTGAGCCTTTTGCTTATATTTGGTTTAATATCTTTATCATAAATTGCTTGGTTATATGATACGTATACCATACCTATTTTGGTTTTTCTTTTCAACCTAATTATCTTAATAAATGATTACAATGTGAATAACGTTGCTAGATTCACTTAAACTCCAGTAAAGTTTGCAAGAAATATACAACCATCATAAGTTGTTGTGCTTCGTACATCTCATTGTAACTAAATTTTGTTAACCACCAGAAATGGTATATGCTTATGTGTAACGACCCGGTCGGTCGTTTGGAGAGTTAGCGCCACGATCCCCTAATAACTATTTCCGCACGTTTGTTTTTGCTTTAGGATATGCATGAGTAATTTGATGTGGAATTCAGAGAGTTTTGGGACACATAGTTCCTAAATATGAGTTTAAGCTTTAGAAATCGGACCATAGTTGGAACTGTGTGAAGACGAGTCCGGAATGGAATTCCGTCGACTCCGTTAGCTCCGTTAAGTGATTTCGGGCTTAGGAGCGCGTCCGTAATGTGTTTTCGATGTCTGTAGTAGATTTAGGCTTGAATTGACGAAAGTTAGAATTTGCGATTTCGGCCGATAGGTGAAATATCACGGCCAGCATTTACCCTCCGAATGGTCTCGTGACGGCACCTAGTCTCTACGACTAGGTAAGCTTATATTGCGGAAAAATAAGACAAATAATAACAAAACAGTAAAGATGAAGTAATGCTATAAAATTTATCCGCTCGACATCTACATCTTTTACTTTTCCAAAACCCGGAATGTCACAAATCACAAGCTTTATACGACTATAACTCTATACAACAGAACAAAGAAAATGTGTATATGTATATCTTCTAAGTCTGTAATATAGTAGATGGGGACACGTGGGATTCTGCGGACGCTGCAGAATTACCTCGCGGTCTCCTAACAGCTGCTGTAGTACTCCTAGCCAAAAACGCTGTGTACTGATACCTCGATCTGCACATGGGGAAAACATGCGCAGGAAAGGGTGTGAGTACTCCACATTCGGTACTCCGTAAGTGCCAAGCCTAACCCTAGTCAAGTAGTGACGAGGTCAGGTTAAGGCTCTACTGAGATTGAAAATAATACAGTTATAAGTTTGAACAGTGACATATAAATAGCTAAAATAAGCAGAATTTAAAGGAAACCTGAAAGAAATAGTAAAGAAAATCCCTCGGCTCAGCACAACATATATCATAACAACAAATATGCATTGCAGTACAGGGAAAAAGCTCTCGGATCTCAGTATGTAGTCCCAATTTAAATATGCTATGCAGTACAGGGGGAAAGCTCCCGGATCTCAGTACGTAGTCCCAATTTAAATATGCAATGCAGTACAGGGGGAAAGCTCCCGGATCTCGATCCGTAGTCCCAATTTAAGTATGAGATGCAGAATCATATCGAATATGACTTAATTAAACAATCCAAGAAGACAATAGGCAAGAATAAGGTAAAACTACCTAAGCATGGAGCAAATAGTAGCAAGTACGTGGAATTCAAGTGATAACAGGTAGGCATGCTCATTCCTATGCTAACTAATCAGTTATAACATGAAGCAGTAATATAGGAATGAATTGAATTATGTCATGGACGGGAAAAATGGGAATTTAGCAACCATGACCCGTGTACGCACTCTTTACCTCACGTACATGACGTCCACATAGTAAAAATCACTATAACAATGCCTAAGGAAAAAATCCCCAACACAGAGTTAGGCAAGCTCTTGCCTTGACTGCGCTAATCAACTCAATGCCACGCTCTTGCCACGAGTATACGACTCCGGGTGGCCCAAATCTATTAAATTCGATTGTATAATGTAAATATCACTTCAAGGGAAAACAATAGCTAATTATTTCTAAACTAATACGCGAAATTTGGAAATTCGCCAAAAAAGTCCCCGGGGCCCACGTCTCGGAATCGGGTAAAAATCATATTTTTCGGTCACTCGTTCACTCACGAGTCTAACCATATAAGCACCTCTCAAATCAGAGGTCAAATACCCAATCAAAACTTAATAATTCGGTCTATGAAGTTCATCCCATTTTCCCCATTATCTACCTAAAACCTTCGAAATTAAAGGTTGAATTTAAGATTGGAATCATGGAAATTGATCTATAATGGATAGAAGTTATTTACCCAAGTTACCCAGGTGCAAATTCCTCCAAAAATCGCCTCTCCCGAGCTCTCAAAATCAAAAATGGTAAAAATAACATAAACCCTCAGAATTGGGTTTTTAAAAGACTGCCCAGGCATTGCCTTAAGCGATTGCGCACAATGCGTCGCAATCGCGAAGAGTAATCTCCCACGCGCCCATAGATCCTCTTACGCGAACGCAGTTGTGGGCCTGCGATCGCGGAACTTCAATACTCTGAGCTTCGCGATCACGTTTGAGTCCTCGCGACCGCACAGAACAATTATCGAAGCTCCCTCAGACCAAGGAAGCACTACGCGATCGCGATATAGGACATGCGATCGCAAAGACTAAACTTCCCACAAACTGCGATCGCGGACTTCATCTTGCGATCGCAGAGAACAGCTCCAGGCCTCCCCTCCGTTGCCTTATGCGATCGCGTAGAGAGACTTGCGATCGCAATGAACAAAAAAGCTGCTGGTGAAAACCAGCAAAACCAGCAAAGAGTTTAGGCAAAAAACATGCTCGCTTGGGCATCCGAAACACACCCGAGGCACTCGGGACCTCAACCAAAATTACCAATCCACCCTAATACATCATTAAAACTTGGTCGAGCCTTAAAAACACATATCATAATATCAAAATCATCAAATATGTATAGATTCAAGCCTAAGAACTTAGGAAATTTCTAAAATTCATATCCGATGCCGAAACACGTCAAAACTCATCCGAATGAACTCTAATTTTGCACATAGGTCATAAATGGCATTACGGACCTGCTGTCACTTTCGAAATTCCATTCCGAGTCCGATATCAACATCTCACCTATCGGCCAAATTCGCCGAAATTCCAACTTTCGCCAATTCAAGCCTAAATCTACAACCGACCTCGAAAACACATTCCGAACAAACTCCAAACCCCGAAATCACCCAACGAAGCTAACAGACTCGACAGAATTCCGTTCTGAATCAGTCTTCACACAGTTCAAGCTACGACTCAATTTCTAAAGATAAATTCCATATTTATGAACTAAGTGTCCAAAATCACTCCGGATTTCACCACTCAATGCTCCGGAAAGTTTCAATAGCATAAATAGATATGGGAGAAGCAGTTATTAGGGGATCGGGGCGCTAACTCTCAAAACGACTGATCGGGTCGTTACATTCTCCCCCTCTTAAGAAAATTGTTCGTCCTCGAACCAGTATAGAAACATACCTGAAGCTGTGAAAAGATGAGGGTACTGACTCCGCATATCCTACTCGGTCTCCCAAGTTGCCTCCTCGACCGGATGACCCCTCCACTGAACTTTGACTGAGGCAATGATCTTTGATCTGAGCTTTCTGACCTACCTGTCCAATATAGCAACAGGCTCCTCAACATATGATAGATCCCTGTCCAACTGGACTGAGCTGAAATCCAAAACATGAGTCGGATCACCATGATACTTCCGGAGCATGGAAACTTGGAATACTGGATGGAATCCTGCTAGGTTAAGAGGCAAGGCCAACTCATAGGCTACCTCCCCAACCCGCTGCAATACCTCAAAAGGGCCAATGAACCTCGGACTCAACTTACCCTTCTTCTCGAATCTCATGACGCCCTTCATAGGCGATACCCAAAGCAAGACCCGATCACCAACCATAAATGCCAAATCACGAACCTTCCGGTCTGCGTAACTCTTCTGCCTGGACTGAGCTGTACGAAGTCTCTCCTGGATCACCTTCACCTTGTCCAGAGCATCCTGAACCAAGTCTGTACCCAACAATCGGGCCTCGCAAGGCTCAAATCATCCTACTGGAGACCTGCACCGCCTACCATACAAAGCCTCATTCGGCGCCATCTGAATGCTGGACTCGTAGCTATTATTATAAGAAAACTCTTCAAGAGACAAGTATCGATCCTATGACCCTCCAAAATCCATCACACAAGCACAAAGCATATCCTCGAGAATCTGAATTGTGTGCTCGGACTGCCCGTCCGTCTGGGGGTGAAATGCTGTGCTGAGATCTATTTGTGTACCCAACTCACTATGCAAGTCTCTCCAGAAGTGCGAGGTGAACTGAGGACCTCGATCTGATATAATGGACACACCGTGCAACCGGACTACCTCCTGAATGTAGATCTGGGCCAACCTCTCAAAAGTATAAGTAGTCAACACTGGAATGAAATGGGCTGATTTGGTCAGTCGGTCCTCAATCACCCAAATAGAATCATGCTTCCCCAAGGTCCGAGGAAGTCCAATCACAAAGTCCATGGTGATCCGCTCCCACTTCCACTCTGGAAGCTTAATCTGCTGAAGTAATCTTCCGGGTGTTAGATCCTCAAATTTGACTTGCTGACAATTGAGACACTTGGCTACAAACTCCGCTATATCCTACTTCATCCTTCGCCACTAATAGTGCTGTCTCAGATCCTGGTACATTTTCCCGGTACCCAGATGGATGGAATACCGCGAGCTATGTGCCTTCTCAAGAATCAACTCCCGAAGTACATCTACATTGGGCACACAAATCCGGCCCTGCATCCTCATCACACCGTCATCACCTATGGTCACATCCCTGGCATCACCCTGCCGAACTCTATCCTAAAGAGCCCGAAGGTTGGGATCATCATACTGGCGCTCCCGAATGCGGTCATAAAGAGAAGATCGCGCAACAACACAAGAAAATACCCGGCTAGGCTCAGAAAGATCCAGTCTCACGAACTATCTGGCTAAGGACTGAACATCCAAGGCTAAGGGCCTCTCAGTTGCACGCAGATATGCCAAACTAGCCAACCTCTCCGCCCGGCGACTCAAGGCGTCAGCCACTACATTGGCCTTCCCCGGGTGGTATAATATGGTGATATCATAATTCTTGAGTAACTCCAACCACCTACGCTGGCGCAAATTAAGATTTTTCTGCCTGAATATATGTTGCAAACTCTGGTGATCCGTGAATATCTCACAATGAACACCATATAAATAATGACGCCATATCTTCAGGGCGTGAACAATCGCTGCCAACTCGAGATCATGCACATGGTAGTTCGTCTTGTGCACCTTCAACTGTGTGGACGCGTAGGCAATCACCCTACCGTCCTGCATCAACACTGCTCCTAATCCAATCCTCGAAGCATCACAATAGACTATATAGGACCCTGAACTTGTGGGTAATACTAACACTGAAGCTGTAGTCATCTTCTGAAAACTTTCCTTGAACTCCTCAGTCCATATAAAAGGTGCACCCTAATGGGTCAGTCTGGTCATGGGCAATGAAATGGATGAAAACCCTCCATAAAACGAAGATAATATCGAGCCAAACCGAGGTAACTGCGGATCTCAGTAGCTGAAGACAGTCTAGGCCAACTCTGCACCGCCTCTACCTTCTTCGGGTCTACCTTGATCCCATCCGAAGATACCACATGGCCTAAGAATGCCGCAGAATCAAACCAAAATTCACACTTAGAAAATTTGGCATACAACTTCTTCTCTCTCAATGTCTGAAATATGATCCTCAAATGCTGCTCATGGTCTTCCTGGCACCAAGAATATACCAGAATGTCGTCAATGAACAAGATGACGAAAGTATGAAGATACGGACGAAATACGCTGTACATCAGGTGCATGAAGGCTGCTGGGGCATTGGTCAACCAAAATGACATAAGAAGGAACTCATAGTGGCCATATCTGGTCCTGAAGGCAGTCTCGGGATATCCGGCTCCCGAATCTTCAACTGATGATAGCCCGAACGAAGATCAATCTTGGAGAACACCCTAGAACCTTGTAACTGGTCAAATAAATCATCAATGCGGGGCAATGGGTACTTGTTCTTCACTGTCACCTTATCCAGCTGCCGGTAGTCAATGCACATACGCATTGAACCATCCTTTTTCCTCACAAATAACACCGGAGCATCCCAAGGTGATACACTGGGCCTGATGAAACCTTTGTCAAGAAACTCCTGCAACGGCTCCTTCAACTCCTTTAAATCAGGAGGAGCCATGAGATAGGGAGGAATGGAAATGGGATGAGTGCCCAGCAACAAGTCAATGCCAAGATCAATGTCTCTGTTGGGCGGCATACCCGGAAGATCAGCTGGAAAAACATCAGGATAGTCCCTAACAACGGGGACAGACTCAATTGTAAGGTCACAGCACTAACATCTCTCACATAAGCCAAATACGCATCACACCCCTTCTCGACCATCCGCTGAGCCTTAAGAAAAGAAATGACTCGACGGGGAGTATACTCTAAGGAACCTCTCCACTCCAACCTCGATAGTCCCGGCATAGCCAACGTCACGGTATTGGCGTGACAATCAAGAATAGCATAGTAAGGAGACAACCAGTCCATACCCAATATAACGTCGAAATCTACCATACTGAGTAATAATAAATCAGCCCCGGTCTCAAACCCACTGATAACTATCAAACACGACCGATATACGTGGTCCACAATAAGAGAATCTCCCACAGGAGTAGAAACATAAACGGGGGAATCAAAGAGTCCCGAGATATCCCCAAATGTGAAGAAAAATAAGAAGACACATACGAATATGTAGAGCCTGGGTCAAATAATACCGATGCATCCCTTTGGCAAACGGGAACAATACCTGTAATGACTGAATATGAAGCAATGGCCTCTGAACGAGCTGGAAGGGCATAGTACCTGGCCTTGCCTCCCCCACTAGGGCGACCTCGACCTCCCCGACCTCCACCTCGAGCTGCCTGAGATGGTGGGGTAGTAGTTGGGGCTGGAAGAATAGCTGGAGGACCTGGTGGAAGGTGTGGAACCTGATAAGTCCGAGGTGGTGCACCCCTCCTAGCTTTGGGGCAATCTCTGATCACATGAAGAGGGTCACCACACTCAAAACAACCTCTCGGAGGATGTGGCGGCTGATGCTGACTCTGAACTGGCCGTTACTGGTGGTGCATAATAAGGCTTCTGAGGTCTAGGAGGAGCTGGAATACCACTGGCTGCTGGGAGAGCTGAATGAATGGGGCGACTCACAAAACCCCTACCATAACGTGCTGCTGGTGCACGGGCTCCTGAAAAATGACCAGTCTCTCGAGACCTTTGGCATCTCTCTCCTCCCTGCCCCGAGCTAACATGGTCTCAATCCTCCGGGAAATACTCACGGCCTGCTGATAAGGGATATCTGTCTCTAGCTCTTTGGCCATGCTGTTACGAATACTGGGTGGAGCCCCTCAATAAAGCGTCGAACCCTCTCTATGACAGTGACAACCAAAGCTGGTGCATGGCGAGCCAAATCACTGTAACGGACTGCATACTCCGACACAGTCATGGTACCTTGGCATAGCTGCTCAAACTCTGCACGCCAAGCGTCCCTGAGGTTCTAAGAGAGAAACTCAAGCAAGAACATCTTTGAGAACTGAGCCCAAGTAAGTGAAGCTGCCTCGTCCGGATTACTAATCTCAAAAGCACACCACCATTGATAAGCTACTGCCCTCAGCTGGAAAGCAGTGAAAGAAACCCCACTCGTCTCCACAATACCCATAGTTCAGAGAATGCGATGACACCCCTCAAGAAAACCCAAGGCATCATTCGAAGCTAGTCCGCTGAACTCAGGTGGGTGGTACTTCTTATACCTCTCAAGTCGGAGCTGCTCTGCCTCAAGAACAACTATCCTGGTCTCATGCTGAGCTGGAGCTGCTGGGGGCATGAGAATATACTCTGGAACCTGCCCAATATGAACCATCTGCTCAGGAGTACGAGCTGCGGGAGTCTGTGTCCCTCTCCCAGCCTGTGATGTAGCTGGGGCTATCGGAAGTAGTCCCTCCTGAGACAGAGTACTGAAGGCACTCAAGAACTAAGCCAATGTCTCCTAGAGGGCTGGAGTAATAGTTGGGACCTCCTGTGCCCCTCCAACTGTGGCTGCTGGGGGATCCTCTACCTCTGCTCTAGCCGGTGCTTGGGCTGCGCTGCGTGCTCTCCCTCTGCCCCGGCCCCTGCCTCTGACTGTTGTGGCTGGGGGCTTGGGTGCCTGTTCATCAGTACGTCTGGTACGAGTACGAACCATCAATAAGCAAGAATAGAATAGAGTTTAAGAATTTTGTTGACAGTAACTAGCACGATACAGAATTCTAAAGAATATGATTGTTCTTAACAGTTACATAACCTCTCGAAGATACATACGGACGTCTCCGCACCGATCCGCGAGACTCTAATAAATCAGCTTGTGACTTGTGACTCTTATGAACTTAGATGCTCAAATACCAACTTGTCACGACCCGAATTTACCCTCATAATGGTCTCGTGATGGCACCTAGTCTCTACGACTAGGTAAGCCTATATTGCGAAGAAAAAGACAAATATTAACAAAACAGTAAAGAAGAAGTAATACTATAAAATTTAGCTGCTCGGCATCTACATCTTTTTCTTTCCCAAAGCCTGCAATGTCACAAATCACAAGCTTTATACCACTATAGCTCTATACAACGGAACAAAGAAAATGTGTATATGTATATCTCCTAAGTCAGTAATATAGTAGATGGGGAAACGTGGGATTCGGCGGACGCTGCAGAATTACCTCGCGGTCTCCTAACAGCTGATGTAGTACTCTTAGCCAAAACGCTGTGTACTGGTACCTGGATCTGCACATGGGGAAAACATACGCAGGAAAGGGTATGAGTACTCCACATTCGGTACTCTGTAAGTGCCAAGCCTAACCCAAGTCAAGTACTGACGAGGTCAGGTTAAGGCTCTACTGAGTTTGAAAATAAGACAGTTATAAGTTTGAACAGTGACATATAAATAGCTAAAATAAGAAGAATTTAAAGGAAATCTATAAGAAATAGTAAAGAAAAGCCCTCGGCTCAGCACAACATATATCTCAACAGCAAATATGCAATGCAGTATAGGGGGAAAGCACCCGGATCTCAGTATGTAGTCCCAATTTAAATATGCTATGCAGTACAGGGGGGAAGCTCCCGGATCTCAGTACGTAGTCCCAATTTAAATATGCAATGCAGTACAGAGGGAAAGCTCTCGGATCTCGGTCCGTAGTCCCAATTTAAATATGAGATGCAGAATCATATCGGATACGACATAATTAAACAATTCAAGAAGACAATAGGCAAGAATAAGGTAAAACTACCTAAGCATGGAGAAAATAGTAGCAAGTACGGGGAATTCAAGTGATAATAGGTAGGCATGCTCATTCCTATGCTAACTAATCAGTTATAACATGAAGCAGTAATATAGGAATGAATTGAATTATGTCATGGAAGGAAAAGCGGGAATTTAGCAACCATGACCCGTGTACGCACTCGTCACCTCACTTACATGACGTCCACATAGTAAAAACCACTATAACAATGCCTAAGGGAAATCCCCAACACAGAGTTAGGCAAGCTCTTACCTTGACTGCGCTAATCAACTCAATACCATGCTCTTTCCATGGGTATCCGACTCCGGGTGGCCCAAATCTATTGAATTCGATTATATAATGTAAATATCACTTCAAGGGAACAAAATAGCTAATTATTTCTAAGCTAATAGGCGAAATTTGGAAATTCGCCAAAAAAGTCCCCTGGGCCCACGTCTCGGAATCGGGTAAAAATCATATTTTTCGGTCACTCGTTCACTCAGGAGTCTAACCATATAAGCATCTCTCAAATCGGAGGTCAAATACCCAATCTAATCTTAATAATTTGGTCTATGAAGTTGATCCCATTTTCCCCATTTTCTACATAAAACTTTCGAAATTAAAGGTTGAATTTAAGATTGGAATCATGGAAATTGATCTATAATGGATATAAATTATTTACCCAAGTTACCCAGGTGCAAATGCCTCCAAAAATTGCTTCTCCCGAGCTCTCAAAATCAAAAATGGTGAAAATAACATAAACCCTCGGAATTGGGTTTTTAAAAGACTGCCCAGACATTGCCTTATGCGATCGCGCACAATGCGTCGCGATCGCGGAGAGTAATCTCCCACGCGCCCATGACTCCTCATACACGAACGCAGATGTGGGCCTGCGATCGCAGAACTTCAAGACTCTGAGCTTCACGATCACGTTAGGGACCTCGCGACCACACAGAACAATTATTGAAGCTCCCTCAGACCAAGGATGCACTACGCGATCGCGATCTAGGACATGCGATCGCGAAGACTAAACTTCCCACACAGTGCAATCGCGGACTTCATCTTGCGATCATAGAGAACAACTCCAGGCCTCCCCTCATTTACCTTATGCGATCGCGTAGAGAGACTTTCGATCGCAATGAACAAATAAGCTACTAGTGAAAACCAGCAAAACCAGCTAAGAGTTTAGGCCAAAAACATGCTCGCTTGGGCATCCGAAACACACCCGAGGCCCTCGGGACCTCAACCAAAATTACCAATCAACCCTAATACATCATTAAAACTTGGCCGAGCCTTACAAACACATCTCATAACATCAAAATCATCAAATATGTATAGATTCAAGCCTAAGAACTTAGGAAATTTCTAAAATTCACATCCGATGCCAAAACACGTCAAAGCTCATCCGAATGACCTCAAATTTTGCACACATGCCATAAATGGCATTATGGACCTGCTGTCGCTTTCAGAATTCCATTTTGAGTATGATATCAAAATCTCACATATCGGCCAAATTCGCCGAAATTCCAACTTTCGCCAATTCAAGCCTAAATCTACAACCGACCTCGAAAATATATTACGAACACGCTCCTAACCCCGAAATCACCCAACAAAGCTAATAGAGTTGACGAAATTCCATTTACATAGTTCCAGCTATGACCCAATTTCTAAAGCTAAATTCCATATTTATGAACTAAGTGTCCAAAATCACTCTGGATTTCACCACTCAATGCTCCGGCAAGTTTCAATAGCATAAATAGATATGGGAGAAGCAATTATTAGGGGATCGGGGCGCTAACTCTCAAAACGATCTACCGAGTCGTTACATAAAATTTTGATATCGGGCTCGGAATGGGATTTCGAAAGTGGTTTGTAGGTCTGTAGTGTCATTCGTAACCCGTGTGTCAAAATTTGAGGTCATTTGGATTAGTTTTGACGTGTTTCGGCGTGGTTTGTGGATTTTTAAAATGCTAAGTTCTTAGGCTTGAATTCCTATATAATTCATGTTTTTGGTGTTATGGGATGTGGTTTGAAGGCAGGAATAAGTTCAAATGAGGTATTAGGACTGGTGGGTAGGTTTGGTTGATGTCCTGAGGGCCTCGGGGGTGTTTCGGATGCTCAACGAGTCATTTTTGGACTTAAGGAGTTGGCTATTTTACCGGTGTTTTGCAACTGGTGCATTCTTCATCGCGATCGCGGGAGGAGGATCACGATCGCGTAAAGGGTAAATGGGAGGCCAGTTGGATAATGTTTTGTGATTGAAAAGTAAGGGACATGATGGCGTAGGTTTGGAAGGATGTGAATCACAAACGCGTGGGCCACGACACGTTCGCGTAGAAGAATAAGGCGGAAAGGGGAGCTGGGTTCTTAACCCTTCGCGAATGCGTGGTGTCGAACGCGATCGCGTAAGCCAAGAAAGATAATGCTTCACGATCGCGTGGGACGTGTTTATATCACGTAGAATAGAAAGTCAAAGCAGCGAAGTTGTTTTTCGCGATTGCGGGTGTACTTTCGCGATTGCGATGAAGCCACATCTGCGCAGAATTGAAAGACCTAAAATCGAGCATTTTAACCATTTTTCATAATTTGAACTTGGGAGCTCGAGGATTGGAGATTTTTGGAGAGATTTTCACTTGGGTGTTTTGGGTAAGTAATTCTCACTCGGATTTGATTAATTCCCACTAATGCTCGCTTATTTTTATCATTTAATTTCGAAATTGGGGTGAAAAGTTGGAAAATTTTGAGAAAAGTTCCTAGGCCGAATGTTTGGATTTTGATCGAGATTTTGGTATCGAATTTGAGAATTTTAGTATGGATAAACTCGTGGGTGAATGGGTGTTCGGAATTTGTAATATTTACCCGAATCTGAGACGTGGGACCGGGGGACGTTTTGGGGAGAAAATTCCTAATTTCGCATATTATCTTCGAATTAATTAGTTAAATTAATTTTTAATGATATATTTACATTATGCAATTAAATTGAATAGATTTGGGACATTTGGAGCCGGGTACTCGTGGCAAAAACGTGATTTCGAGTTGAGTTGAGCAGTCGAGATAAGTGGTTTGCCTAACTCTGTGTTGGGGACTTTCCCTAAGGTTTTTTGGTTATAAATTGTTGTGTGGGCACCGTGTACGTGAGGTGACGAGTACGTGCATGGGGTATTCTTCCAAAATCCCCATTTTTCCTTCGAAAATTATTAATTGTTTTCTTCTATTAAGTTGCTTCAATGTGTTAAATTATTCATCTTAGATTAGGGTAGCATGCCTATATGTTTACATATTAAATTACCTATTTGACACTCTGTGTACCATGTTTAGATAGTTTCCTTGCTTTCCTACATGTGATTAGATGAGCTGTTCATTTCGCATTGCATAGTTTAATTGGGGAATACAGACATATACCAGGAGAGTTAGCGCCCCGATCCCCTAATAACTGTTTTCCCCATATTTTTTTCTGCTTTTGGGATATGATGGAGTGATTAGCTGTGGAATTCGGAGAGTTTTGGGACACACAGTCCCTAAATATGAGTTTAAGCTTTCGAAATTGGACCGTAGTTGGAATTGTGTGAAGACGAGTCCGCAATGGAATTCTGTCGACTCCGTTAACTCCGTTGAGTGATCTCGGGGAATGAGCGCATTTGGAATGTGTTTTTGAGATCTGTAGTAGATTTAGGCTTGAATTGGCGAAAGTTAGAATTTTGGCACACGAAAACATGTGCAGTAAAGGGCATGAGTACACCACATTTGGTACCCAGTAATTGCCAAGCCTAACCCCGGTCAAGTAGTGACAAGTCCAGGTTAAGGTTCCACTGGATTGAATAAAAATAATTATTCAATTTAAAACAGTACGAGCGATAAGTAAATTCTACAGTAAACAATTTAGATAAAAGTTTGAAAAAACATAACAGTAAAAGGAGCCCTCGGCTAAGAACAAGGTAAACATAAGGTGGAATTCTCCCGGGATACTGAACCATAGTTCCAGATGATTATGCAGTACATGGGGATCTCCCGAAATACTTCCGTAGTCACAAAACAAATATGCAGTACATGGGGGTATCTCAGAATATGTCTGTAGTCCCAAAATAAATATGCAATATAGGGGGTCTCCCGAAATACGTCTGTAGTACCAAAATAAATATCCAGGGGGATCTCCCGGATTACGTCTGTAGTCCTAATTGAAATATGTGATGGAAGATAATGACATGCATAACATCAATTGATACAATTCATCTAATCACATGTAAGGGAAAACAGTTATCTAGCTAAGCATGGCATAAGGAGAATCAAGTAGACAATTAGGCACATAAGCATGCTTTCCTAATCTAAGATAAATAATTTACCACATTAATGCAAATTAATAGGAGAAGGAACAATTTATGATTTAAGAAGGAATAGGGGGACTTTAGCAATAATAACCCGTGTACATACTCGTCACCTCACGTGCACAACGCCCTCACAACAAATATTATCAAACAATCTAAGGGGAAGTCCCCAACACAGGGTTAGACAAGCCACTTACCTCAACCGCTCAACTAAACTTAAAACCACATTCTTGCCATGAGTACCCGACTCCAAATGGCCCAAATCTATTCAAAGTAAATGCATAATGTAAATATAACTTCATGTAGTTAATCCAACTAATTAATTCGAAGCTAAGACGCGAAATTAAGATAATTGTCCCGAAAAGTCCCACGGGCCCACATCTCGGAATCAGGTAAAATATACAAATTACGAACACCCGATCACTCACGAGCACACTCGAATAAAAATCATCAAAATCCAACGTCAAAACTTGGATTTTCAATTGGGGAAATTTTCTCCCATTTTCAAAATTTTAGCCTCAAATTCCATAATTAGAAGAGGAAAACAATAATAAATTATAGTATAATGAAACATATCGAGTTAGAATTTGTTTCCCAATGATCCTCCTTCAAAATCACTCGAAATATCATTTCCCATCGAGCTCCAATTTGATTTTTGTGTTATGAATTTTCAAAATCTCGAATTGTCTATATATGCCCACTGATTTTTGCATATGCGGTTAATGGGACCACACATGCGACTTGGGCTCCACATATACGGAATTTCATTAATTTCCAGGTTTCACACCTGCACTCCCTTCTTCGCAGATGCGGTTCCGCTTCTGCGGTCCTTGAGCCGCATCTACATCTGTTGGCCCTCATGCCCAAAACCGCACATGCGGCCTCTCTCTTCGCTTCTGCAGGGCTGCACCTACGGTCCAACATTTGCAGCTGCGAAGACACCAGAACAACCAACTTCAGATTTGCCTAAGTCCAAATTATCATCCGTTTAGCATCCGAAACACACCTGAGGCCCCCGGGACCTCAACTAAAGCTACCAACCAATTCTATAACCTCATTCAAACTTAGTCGAGCCTTAAAACTACATCACATAACATAAAAAATAAGAATTAAACATGAATTCAAGCCTAAGAACTAGCATTTTTTTTTTAATTTACAAATGATGCTGAAACACGTCAAACCTCATCCGAATGACCTCAAATTTTCCACACAGGTCACAAATGAAACTACGAACCTACAGCCACTTCCGAAATTCCATTCCGAGACAATATTAAAATTCCCCCTCTCGGCCGAAATCGCCGAAAAACTAACTTTCGTCAATTCAAGCATAAATCGACTACAAACCTCGAAAACACATTCCGGACGCGATCCTACCCCCAAAATCGCTCAACGAAGCTAACGAGTTGATGGAATTCCAGTTCCGACATCCAATTTCTAAGGCTTAAACTCATAATTAGAGACTATGTATCCCAAAACTCTCTGAATAGAATAACTAATCTCATCGGCAAGTCCCAATAGTAGAAACAAACGTGGGAAACTCAGTTATTATGGGATCGTGGCTCTAACTCTCCAAACGACCGGTCAGTTCGTTACATACTCCCCCTCTAAAAATAATCGTTCATCCTCGAACGAGTATAAGTGTAACGACCTAAACTGATGGGCGCGACGGGAACCCGGTACCTTACTCAACCGAGTACCAACGTAATGTATCTTTCTTATTACATCATCATATACTCGTGACATACGGGCCTAATAGGCCAATTTAATCATTTATAAACTCTAAACATAGGCCGAAAAGGCCGTACAACCTTTCACGCATACGACATATCTCCACAAGACTCTAAGAGTACATAAATGTCATAAAGGTGGGGATAGAGTCCCGCCATACAAAACAATACACGTCTAAATCATACTAACCAAACAAGCGACTCCGAAGCAAATAGAGTGCACCAACATCTTCTGCTCAGCTGATAGCCTACTTGAAGGGCTCTCGACCTGTCTATCGGGACCTGCGGGCATGAAACACAGCGCCCCCAGGCAAAAGGGACGTCGGTAAGAATAATGTACCAAGTATGTAAGGCACATAAATGAATACATAAGAGACATGGAAAAGATATAGAGTAATTGACTCAACCTGTATGTCTGGATAACTTTGTGAATAATAAATCACTTTTAGCATCATGCATATGCGTATGAATGTCATGTCGTGCATATATGTTTCATAACATCATCAGCCTCTGAGGGCATCACATCATATCATATCGGCCACTGTGGGCAAGATCATCATCATATACCAGCTGATCAGGTGGTGGTGCGTATATAACGCCATAACCTTTCTGATATCCCATATACATATACATACATATATATGCGTATATAATGCCATTTGAATCATATGTATATACATACATATATACACGTATATAACGTCGTTTGAATCATATTTCAGCCACTGTGGACAACATCATCATCATATACCAACTGATCAGGTGGTGGTGCATATATAACGCCGTAACCTTTTTCCCATATCCCATGTACATATATTTACATATATACGCATATATAACACCATTTGGTCATGGGTCAATGCACATGTATGAAGTGCATGAAAAGTACGTAATAATCTCAATATTCCTTCCGGATAAACTTTTCCAACTCGTATTATTCTGAGACCCATGAACAGAAAATAATAATACTTCTCATAGGGAATCAAGAATATAGACACCCCTAATATTTCTATGAATAGAGTAATTTATAGAAACTGTGTATTTGCGCATTTCTTAAGTATAATTTGGACCATGCCAAAAGAAAGAAGGGATAGCCTTAACATACCTGAGATGATTCTCTTGATAATTCCTCTAATACACGTCTTTTGCAAAAATACGTAACGGCGGATCGAAGTAGAAAAAAAAAACCTAAACACCCATAGTTTCATCTCATTTTGATGAACTTACATGTTATAGCATCCAAAAAAGAAATTTTCATCAACTGACTTTATATAAAAATTAGCGTCTACTTCCTTCTCAATTTGATAACAAAGAAGTTCTTAAAAACTTCAGAAGAATCATGGACATGAGAGCTAGTTATGCACATCACGTAAATTATCCTTTTCTGGCCCAATTCCATAAGATGAAAAAGTGCTACAACTATAATATTGGTAATGAAAACTAAAAGAGCCTCTTCTGATGCTCATATCTTTTTGTTATATATCCTTAGACTAGTTCCAAGAAAGACACCTAAATAAGGATCTCCCACTTAAAAATTTCAATGCTTATCAAGCATTCTTATCCCCAAAAGGTGACACCCGTATAATACACATATTAGTCACACCTTGCTTCAGTTTTCATGGTCCCACGTGGACAAGGCAATTCTTACACATATCTACTCAAATCAATAATTAACCAATTATTCGTATAATTAAGAATTATCTCAAATTACATAAAATACTACTCATTTTTAATACACCTTGGTACCATAGCCATATGGTACCTTGTATAGTACTAGTCCATAAATACCAGATATTTTAGCTCGGGCCGTATTTTATCCCAAAATGTCAATCTTCAACGAAATTCATTTTCTTCGATTTTCTTACCTTCTCATGTTCACGAATTTACGCATTACTTGTTTGAAATAGCATAAAATCCTTATATTCTTAAAATAATATCATTTCTGAACTTACGTCGATTAACTTACGATGAAACTTTAACGTACGAAAATGCGGGATGTAATGTCTTATTTCCTATCTTTCATTAATTTACTTACGACATACGTTTTTTGTACAAAAATATGGGGTGTAACAATAAGGACATACATGAAGATGTGAAAAGATGAGGGTACTGGCTGCCCATATCCTGATCGGTCTCCCAAGTTGCCTCCTCGACGGGCTGACCTCTCCACCAGACCTTCACTCATGCAATATTCTTCGACCAAAGTTTTATGACATGCCTATCCAAAATGGCTACTGTCTCCTAAACAATTATATAGATCCTTTTCAAACTGGACTGAGCTAAAATCCAATACATGAGCCGAATCACCGTGATACTTTCGTAGCATAGAAACGAGGAATACCGGATGAACTCCTGCTTGGCTGAGAG
Source organism: Nicotiana undulata (assembly GCA_005239495.1). Taxonomy (NCBI): domain Eukaryota; kingdom Viridiplantae; phylum Streptophyta; class Magnoliopsida; order Solanales; family Solanaceae; genus Nicotiana; species Nicotiana undulata. The sequence continues at coordinate 85,514 of ML241670.1, forward strand.
GTAAGGCAAGCTCATAATCAACCTACCCAGCGCACCGCAATATCTTAAAAGGACCAATGAACCTCGGACTCGGCTTACCCTTCTTCCTAAATCTTATGACGCCTTTCATAGGCGATACCCGAAGAAAAACCCGATCACTAGTTATAAATGAAAAATCCTAAAACTTTCGGTACGCATAACTCTTCTGCCTGGACTGGGCTGTGCGAAGTCTCTCCTGAATCACCTTCACCTTATCCAAGGCATCCTGGATCAAATATATACCCAACAATCGGGCCTCGACCGACTCAAACCATCCCACTAAGGATCAGCACCGCCTATCGTACAAAGCCTCCAGGTGCCATCTGAATGCTGGACTGGTAACTATTATTATATGCAAAATCTGCAAGTGGCAAGTATTGGCCCCATGACCCTCCAAACTCTATCACAAAGGCACATAACATATCATCAAGAATCTGAATCGTGCGCTTCGACTGGCTGTTCGTCTGAGGTTGAAAGGCTATGTTCAACTCCACCCTAGTACCCTCTTGCTTAACGGTTCTCCAGAACCATGATGTGACCTATGTACCTTTGTCTGAAATGATGGATACTAGAATACCGTAAAGCCCGACAATCTCCCTGATATAAATCTCAACCAACCGCTCTGAGGAGTATGTAGACAACACTGGAATGAAATGGGCTGACTTGGTTAGCCGATCCATGATCACCCAAAAGAGCATCGAACTTTCTCAATGTCCGAGGAAATCCAACCACAAAGTCCATGGTGATCCGTTCCCACTTCCACTATGGGATCTCTAACCTCTGAAATAATACTCTTGGTCTCTGGTGTTGACATTTAACTTGCTGACAGTTGAGACACTTGGCCACGAATACAACTATATCCTTTTTCATCCTTCTCCACCAATAGTGTTGTCTCAGGTCTTGGTACATTCCGCTGCACTCGGATGAATGGAGTACCGCGAGCTATGGGCCTCCTCAAGAATCAGCTCTTAAAGCCCATCCACATTGGGAACAAAAATCCGACATTGCATCCTAATCACGCCATCATCACCTATAGTCACATCCCTGGTATCACCTCGCGGGACCCTATCTTGAAGAACCAGAAGGTGGGGTTCATAATATTGACGGTTTCTAATGCGTTCATAAAGAGAAGACATGGCAACCATACAAGCTAATACCCGGCAAGGCTCTACAAGATCCCATCTCACGAACTGAGTGGCTAAGGCTTGAACATCCAAGGCCAAGGGCCTCTCTATTGCTGGAAGATATGCCAAACTCCCTAAACTCTCCGCCCGGCAACTCAAAGCGTTGGCCACTACATTTGCCTTCCCCGATTGGTATAATATAGTGATGTCATAGTCCTTGAGTAGCTCCAACCACCTTCGATGTTGCAAATTAATGTCCTTCTTCCTGAACAATTGTTGAAGACTCCGGTTATCAGTGTAAATCTCACAGGGAAGACCATACAAATATTGACGCCATATCTTTAAGGCGTGAACAATAGTTGTTAGCTCGAGGTTATGAAGCGGATAATTCTTTTCATTCACCTTCAACTAACTGGAAGCGTAGGAAATCACCCTACCGTCCTACATCAATACTGCTCCAAGGCCAATCCTCGAGACATCACAATAGAATGTATAGGACCCTGAAACTGTAGGCAATACCAACACTGGATCTTTGGTCTAGGATATTGTGAATTTGTGAAAGATCTCCTCACACTCCTCGATCCACCTGAACGGAGCACCTTTCTGGGTCAGCCTGGTCATAGGTACTGCAATAGATGAAAATTCCTCTACAAAGCGATGATAGTACCCCGCCAACCCAAGGAAACTATGGATCTCCGTAGCTGAGGATGGTCTAGGCCAACTCTGTATTGCCTCCGCCTTCTTCAGATCTACCTTGATCCCATCACAAGACACTACGTGGCCCAAGAATGCCACTGAATCAAGCCAGAACACACACTTAGAAAAATTTTCATACAATTTCTTCTCCCTCAAAGTCTGAAGCACGGTCCTCAAGTGCTGCTCATGATCTTCCCGAGACAGGGAATATACCAGGATGTCATCAATAAACACAATGACAAAGGAATCAATATAAGGCGGGAATACACTATGTATCAAATGCATAAAGGCTGTTGGGGAATTGGTTAGCCTAAAAGACATGATAAGAAACATATAATGACCATATCTGGTCCTGAATGCAGTCTTCGGGATGTCAGGCTCCCGAATCTTAAACTGATGATAGCCAGAATGCAAGTCAATCTTGGAAAATACCCTGCCACCCTGTATCATATCAAATAAATCATCAATGCGAGGCAAGGGATATTTTTTCTTGACTGTAACCTTGTTCAGCGTCTGATAATCAATACACATACGTATAGAACCATCATTTTTCTTCACACATAAGACCGGAGCACCCAAAGGTGATACACTGGGCCTAGTGAAACCTTTATCAAGCAACTCCTGCAACTGCTCCTTCAACTCCTTCAACTCAGGAGGAGCCATACGATATGGAGGAATAGAAATAGGATGAGTGCCCGGCAACAAACCAATGCCGAAATCAATATCTCTATCGGGCGGCATACCCGGATGATCAGTTGGAAATATATCAGCGAAGTCCCTCACTACTGGAACTGACTCAACTGTAGGGGTATCAACACTGACATCTCTTACATAGGCCAAATATGCATCACACCCTTTGTCAACCATCCGCGGAGCCTTAAGAAAAGAAATGACACTGCGGGGAGTATACTCTAAGGTACCTATCCACTCAAATCTCGGTAAGACTGGCATAGCCAGCATCACGGTCTTAGAATCACAATAAAAAAATAGCATAATGGGGCGACAACCAATCCATTCCCAATATAACATCAAAATCTTCCATATTTAGCAATAACAAATCGGTCCTGGTCCCAAAACCACAAAGAAGAATCTGTCATGACCCAAACCGATGGGTCGCGACGGGCACCTGGTACCTACTCAACCGAGTACCAACATAACGTAGCTTCATGTAAGACTATCACAGATAACCGAGCCGGAAGGCTATCGTGAGACAAGTAGAATATAACATGTGATACCAACTTATACATTAGACATACGGGCCTATAAGATGAAAATAACCATTCGTATACTGAACATAGGCCGGCAAGGCCATACAATCTTTTACGTACATGACATCTGTCTACAAGCCTCTAAGAATACATAATTTTCATAAAGGTCGGGACAGGGTCCCGCCATACCAAATGATATACGTCTAAATCATACTAACCAAACAAGCAACTCCGAAGCAAATGGAGCGCACCAACATCTTCCGCTGAGCTGATATCCTACTTGGAGGGCTCTCGACCTGTCTATCGGGACTTGCGGGCATGAAACGCAGTGTCCCCAAGAAAAAGGGACGTCATTACGAATAATGTACTTAGTATGTAAGGCACATAAATAAGTACATAACTGACATAGAAGAAATATAGAATAAATGACTCAACCTGTAAGTCTTGAAAACTTTGTAAATCATGAAATACTTATAGTGTCATGCATATGCGTATGAATGTCATGTCGTGCATAGGTACATGTCTCATAACATCATCAGCTTTTGAGGGCATCCCATCATATCATCTCGGCCTCTGCGGGCAAATCATCAACGTATACCAACTGATCAGGTGGTGGTGCGTATATAACGCCATAACATTTTCCCATATCCCATATAAATATAATATACATATATATAGGCGTATATAACGCCGTCTAGTCATGGGTCAATGTGTATTTATAACTGCATGAAATGCATATGAAATATATAAATAAAATATCTCGGTACGTCATAAGGCCATTATACCTCTGATTAATATCATGAAATAAACTTTACCAACTTACGTATTTTTGAGACCCATGAACAGAAGATAATAATAGTTCACATGGGGAATCAAGAATATAGACACCCCTAGTATTTCTATGAATAGAGTAATTTATGGAAATCGTACTTTGCTCGTTTCCTCTGTATAATTTGGATCATGCTAAAAGGAAAGAAGGGGTATCCTTAATATACCTGGAGTAGGAAAAACTCCGTATAATATTACGTTGGGAACCTTCGTGGATTAAACTTAGAATCCCAAAAATCGGATTGAATTTTGTTTCTGTTCTTGAAGTCTTGAACGGATTGAGCTTCTGCTTTTTGAAGCAATTTGAACTGAATTATCTTCTGCTACTTTGAAGATTTTTTGTAACAAATTAAGCCTCCTCCTTGAAGACTTTGAACTAGGAAAATGGAATATGCCTTACTTTAGGATTTTTGACGTCTTTGGTCTTATTTTGTCCAAATGAATAGAACAGACCTTTAATTTGTTAAATCCCATTTATTCCTAGGTAGCCACATAGGACCATATGAATACTTAGTCACTTTCTATATTTGTGGCTTCTTGCCACGTTTTGGGGTACTTTATAAATATTTATCCACTTATTAGTTAACTGGGTAATGTCCCGTTACCTGGTAATTAATCAAGTATCCGTATAATTAAGAATTGCCCCTACTGACTTAAAATACTACTCAATTTTCATATACCATATACACCTTACTATCATGGTCATGTGGTACCTCATATGGTACTAGTCCATAGATACCGAGTATTTTAGCTCGAGCCGTATTTTATCCCAACATGCTAAACTTGGACAAAAATTCATTTTCTTTGACTTGCTTCCCCTCTCACGTTCACAAATTTACTTATCACTTTTTTGAAATAGCATAATACTTATAATATCCAAATAATCTTATCCTTGAACTAATGTCAATATCTTACGAAAAATCCAAGGTACAATATTACAGGGTGTAACATTGTCGTAATGTAATACCGAGGAGAGTAACATTGTTGTAATGTATTAATGCAGGGCATGACATCATCGTAATATAATACTGCGGGGCATAACACTGCCGTAAAATTGCGGGGTGTATCAGAATCAAACACGACCGATATACGCGGTCCACAATGAGAGAATCTCCCACGGGAATAGAAACATAAGCAAGGGAACCCAAAGATCTGAGATATCCCAAAATGCGAAACAAAATAAGAGGACACATATGAATACATTGAGTATGGGTCAAATAATATTGATGCATCCCTATGATAGACTGGGACGATACCTGTGATAACTGAATCTGAAGCAACGGACACTGAACGGGCTTTAAGGGCATAGTACCTGGCCTGGCCTCCCACTCTAGGGAGACCTTGACCTCCCCGACCTCCACCTCGATGTTGATACCCATTGTTTCCACAATATTTTTAAAATTGCATATATACCTTCAAAATCATGCTTTCATAGCAATTGGTATTTTTCTCTAATTTTTTCATATTTTTATTAATTTATTTTTAATGCATCCAACATTTTATTTCCAATAATTAATTACAAAATCGCATTGAAAATGATTTCAAAAGCATTTCTTGATTTAATTTAATATTTAAGGTCCTACTAAGACCAAACTATTTTACAATTAGCCAAATTAGCACTCTTCGACTATAATAGCAATAACATTGCAATTGTAGCCCAATCACATATTTTATACTATTCTGTCCCGTAATTAGTCATTTTGAATTTTTAAAACACCAAGTAATCATTTTAATTTATATTCTAAACATGAATTTCATTTTTTATGATTAACAACTATTTAATAAATTACTTTTAGTTAATTTAATGGGGTATTTAATAACTAGCCACCCTTTATTTCGATTTTAGCTTAAATAAAACGTATCTCAAACAAGTCTATTTTATACTAGAGGGTAAACGCTTATATCTTTCTGCAAAACGTATCTCAAACAAGTCTATTTTAAAAAGTTGTTTTCCAACTCAACCTTTCAAAAACAATGTCAAGCACTCTCACTATACTCTTAGGAACCTAGGTTCTTCCCCTCTAGTGTGTCACTGCTTTGGGATCCTTATGAGATCCCTCTGAACTCTGATGCATTAGAGCTGGCCCTTCCACACTGCACTTACTCAACTATGGTTACTCAACTATGGTTATGAAAATCTGGGTGAGCACTACCCGAGATCCCTTGAGGTCCTTAGGGGACTATGACACACCCTAATTATTTGAAAGGCTATGAACCACTGTTGGCATTGAGAATTCTGGAGATCTGGGCCTATTGGTAGGCTACCTATAGTGTAACTTCTTATTTTCTTATTCATTATGTAATTCATGCAATGGTCTCTAATAATTTATTTGTAAAAAACTATTGGGGATGGATAGTGAAAAAAGAAGGGTAAATATTCATGACAAAGGGTAGAAATCATGTTCTTAGGTTTACATTTTCTATTTGCGCAATAGAAATCATGCATTAGATATCGTGCTTCTTAGGCTCTATGAATATTGTTGCATCATATCATTTTTATACTACTGTTATATCACTTAGAAATCCTGTGTTAAGATAAATATATTAATATGAATCATTATTCATGCAATCATAACTCATAATGCTATAACTATACTGTGCGTTTAAAAATCCTGTTCTAGGATAAACAACACTAAAATAAACTGTCACTTTTGCATATTCTGAAACCATGCCTAATGATGTAACTATTGTGCATTTAGAAGTCATGCTTAGGAAATTCTACATACAAATCACTATGCATCTCTATGTGTGCATATTAGATATCGTGTCTTAGGATTTCATTCATACTCGCTCAATTACACCTAGCTAATTACTGATGCATGTATAAAAACAGCCCCACCACGTTTAAATAACTGGCAATAATTCTGTGTTTTGCAACACCTAGAACATCATGTTAAGGTAATTCAAATTACAATAGTTTTTCCTTAATTCTGGTAATTAGTATACACTGTCGTACGCTTAGACAATCCTTCGGTAATTAAATTGTTAAAACTGAAAATTGCCTTTGTGTGTGCTACCTAATACTTAACAGGTCTTAAAATCAGTAGGCAAACTGATTAGGGCCAGTTTCTGAGTTATAAAAACAAATCTGCATATATGTTGTATTTTGATTCTCACCTAGACACCATGTCTTAGGACCCTATTTAACAATACTGCCGTTATTTGTGTCTGAGTCGTGCTGTTTACATGCATTACTTGTGGAGGTAAAACTGAGCCTTTATTTTCTCTTTATTGTTCCTCATGTACAAAGTCATATATGTTTTGCTTGTCGCCTTAGTATTTTTCCCTTTAAACCTGAGGGTCTGCCTAGAACTGCCCCATAGGTAGAGGTCCTAAACTCCTCCAGGGGCATTAAGAAGGTACGGGTAACAACACGCAGAGAGGTCTCTAAATAACACTCGCTTAATAACCGCTAAGGGGTGGGAAGGGTAGATATGGATATGATGACCGGTGCGCTAATACCACGTGTAGCCCCTCTCTGAGAAGTGGTTACTAGGTATTGTACTGATGTGATCCTATAGGATAAACAACCTAGGACTTCCCCTATCCTTTATATATGTGTTTAGATTATAACACTTCCAAACACCTTACTTAGACATTAAATCTTTTCAAAACATTGTAACACATATGTGCTTAGACTGTGAATCTTTCAAAACTCTTTACTTGCTTAAAATTTAATTGCATATCTACTACTTGCTTAAAATTCACAAAGTTGTTTGGCCGGGAACCACAGTTGTGGAACCTGAGGGGTGCCTAACACCTTTCCCTTGGGGTAATTTCAAGCCCTTACCCTATCTCTGGTTATCCAAATCAATGTTTGTATATAACCCGTAGTAGGTGCCCTAACGCACCTTAATTTGTTAGGTGACGGCTCTTCGATTCCTTACATACCCCTTTCCTAAACGGAAACGAGTTGTCCTGATAATTTCAAGACCCCGACTAATCCGGAAGGAGGAGTTAAAAAAGGGGGTGCGATAGCATGGCGACTATGCTGGGGATATCTAGGCTTTTACCATTTCAAACCACTTTGTGAATTTGCACCTCTTCCCTTTCCCCTATTTGAAATTAACTGCTTATTTCATTCAAGTATTTAATCTTTCTCAGAGGCCAAACTGACATGTTTCCTTGTTTCCCTTTTGTAATCATTTTTTAAATTATAACTATTGTATTTACTACTTTCATAACGTGCAAATGTAACGACCCGATCGATTGTTTTGCGTATTCGGACCCTGTTCCCTTATATAAGACTTCCCGTAGAAACTTATCGTGATTTATGACTTGCAGGGACGGGTGGTTCGGGATTTGGAAGTGATTAGAATAGTATAGGAACACTTGGTTCCTTAAGGTTGGCTTTTAAAGCCAAGTTTAACTTCGGTCAACATTTTTAGTAAACGACCTCAGAATCGAGTTTCAATGATTCCAGTAGCTTCTTATGATGATTTCGGACTTGTACGTATGTCCGGAATGGGTTTTGGATGACCAGGGAGCGTTTCGATGCCAAATAGCGAAATAGAGTTACATTAAGTTTGAAATTTGGGTTGGAACGTGATTTTATGTTATCGAGGTTCGAACGGAATTCTGATATCGGGAATAGTTCTGTTATGTCATTCATGACTTTCCTGCAAAATTTGGTGTCATTCCGAGTGGTATAGGTCAGTTCGGGCCACTGAAACTGAATTCAAGAACTTAGAAATTCTTAAGTTTTATTCTAGGGGTTTTGAGGGGTGACTTTGAGTTTTAGCATTGTTTTAGGTGGTTCGAAGGCTCGAGCAAGTCCGCAATATGATTTAGGACGTGTTGGTATAATTGCGCGGGGTCTCGGGTGGGCCCAGGTGCCTCCCGGACACCCCCACGAGGATGAAAACCAGTAGCTTTAGCTGCTGGTGCACCAGATCTGGTGTGACTGCAGGTGCGGTTGCCCAAATCGCAGGTGCGATACCGCCCCTGCGGTCAAGCCATCGCAGGTGCGACCCCAGGGGAGTTGGCCCAAAACTGCAGGTGGGGGCCTTCTCCCGCAGGTGCGGACCCGCCGGTGCGGGATTTCTTCCACAGGTGCGGCCACATGCCTCCTTGGCCATTTCCGCAGGTACGACCATTTGGTCGCTGGTGCGAGACCGCAGGTGCAGTCCTCGAGCCGCAGGTGCGAGATCACTGGAGGCAGTGATCTCATTTAATACGGGATTTGGTCATTTTTCACCATTTCTTCTCCTCCATTAGTGATTTTGAGAGCTTTCAAGAAGGTATTCGTCCTAGCTACCAAGAGGTAAGTAATTTCCATCTAAATGTTAGATTATTACACCAAAACTTAGGTAGGTTAACATCTAATTAGTGGAAATCAAATGGGTTAGAGTTAAAACTAAGGGTTGATGAACTTTAGGGAAGTTCACCATTTTTCTACCATGAAATCATACAAAATTATATATTATTGATCCTTAGGCTATGGGTGAGTGTTATCTTTAAAAATTTCCAGAATCCGAGCATGTGGACCCGGGGGTGTATTTTGGGATTTCTGCAAGAATAGGGAATTTTCTATTTAAGTAGGAGAATTTCCATACTTGAGCATGCATTGACATATTTATATACTATTTGACTAGTTTCGAGTCCTCGGGTGTAAAGTTTGAAGTTTCGGGCGCGCTCTTGACCTGGAAGTAGATACTACGCGAGGTGAGTATCCTTTCCAACCTTGTAAGAGGATATTATCCCCATAGGTAAATGTAACGATTGAATTGTCCTTATTTGCGGGGGATACGTACGCACAAAGTGACGAGAGTCCATGCGTAGCTACTACTCTTTTGTGTCGGGTAGAATTTAGGATTTCACAAGCATGACTTTATGTGCCTTACCTGTATCTTTACATGTGTTCCTGGTTTCTTATTATCCTTGAAATTGACATGAGAATTTAGGAAGCTATGTGTAAGTTAAGTGCTTAAATTTCTGAATTTAAGAATAATCCATGATAAATTTCTGAATTTCCTGACAAATTCTGTGTATGTCTACGAGCACCGGTGTCGTATGTATGATTCGCGAGTGGGGTAGCCCTATATTTATGTCAATCGCGTCGCATGATCGATTCGCGAGCGGGGTAATGGATGCATCCATGGTTCGTGACGCTCGACCCTCGGCAATGCACATTTATTTTCGCGTCGCTTCGGCCGTACTTTTTGGCATATTATGTGCTATGTATTTGAATGAGAGTCTTGTTATTATTAAATAAATTACCCCACGTGTAAGGGGAACTTGAGACTTTGTTTTGTGGTGATTATTGTTTGACTCATGAGAATAAATTGCAGTTTTATATAACTGATACTTCATGCCTTAGTGATTTTCATGACTACTTTCTGTCTAGCCTTACTTATCCATGTGATTGGTTATTGACCCTAGTAGGTATCATGCCTACCTCTCGTCACTACTTCTTCGAGTTTAGACGGGATACTCACTAGGTACATATTTGTTTATATGTACTCATGCTACACTTCTGTACTTAATTGTACAGGTTCTGAGGTTGTTGCACCTGGTCACTATTTCGGTGTCCGTCACTGAGAGATCCATCAGGATTAGACTACACGGTAAGCTGCTCTTCCAAGCGTTCCTCAACAGCACTGTGGAGTTTCCATTATTGTTGGATATTCTGTCTACCCTTCCAGACAGTTGTACATCTATTTTGTTTATTTTGTATATTCCACTAGTGACACTAGATCTTGGCACACGTAGTTGATTCACTAGTATTTAGCTACTCGGTTTTATGCTTGCAAACGATTTTTGAGTTACTTTAAATCACTTTGCCACACTTTCTCACTTTCATTTAAGGACTCCTTAAATTAAAACTGGACAAGTATTTTAACATCTCATTTAATTTAAGAAATTTCGTTAGTAACTAGTGTTGGCTTGCCTATCTCCGGCGTTGGGCGCCATCACGACCTAAATAGGAAATTGGGTCGTGACAGCAAATACATGACTACATGCCTTTACTTCTTATTTATTTCATAATCATGCTCAACATCATACTCCACTCGTTCCAAAACAAATCCTATAGCAACGCTTGATGAGTGGTTGCGCTCTTCCTATTTTTATCACCCTTAAATTCGTAAAGGCTTATTTGCGGTAAAACTAGTCGATCAGCGGTGCAGTCGACGGTTCCGTGCCTTCCCCCTTGAGTTGTCCGCTCAAGGGTACTAGTATAATAGCCCATAGAAACCTTACTCCGTTATATTGTTGCATGCATCATGGTAAAACATAGCTAGGTTAACGTGTTGTCCATACAATATCCTTTTAGATAGCCTTGTCCAAAGTCCATCGGGTTTTCATAATCCCAAAGGACATCATCACGCTCTGTGCATTTATTTGGTGAACTAAATGCTTGTATGCTAATCATAAATGTTAAATAGTCGAGTCTAGTGGGGGTTAGGGCCTAATCATGTTTATCTTGCAGAAATATGAGGCACGAAGCCCCTAGATTGGGCATGGTTAGCAATATTCACCCAAAACTCTTGAACTGGTGGGAGGACCTTCACTCTAGTGACAAGAAACTTGTCAAGAAATACCTGGGTAATTTACGTCTCTCCTAGACATTCAACCCAAAAACATGTTAATCGAGGCTGCCACCTTATTCTGGGATTGCGAAAGAACCGTCTTTTGTTTTGGGGACATTTAAATGACACCGTTGCTGGAGGAAATAGGAGGATTGGTGGGGTTAATCTGGGAAACCCCTGGGTTGTTAAAATCGCACAGGCAAAGGCTTCTTGAAAATGATGGGTCTAAGGAAGAATGCAAAGTTAGAATGACTAAAGATGTCGTACATCCCTTTTGAGTACTTGTACGAAAGGTACTGCCCCAGAAAGTCATACCGTAACTACGATGACGAATTCGCCATCACGTCTTTGGGACATATTCACCGTAGGGTATTTGTCTTAATTGTTTGCTTCTTAGGGTTGATCGTGTTTCCAACAAAGAAAGAAAGGATCCACACTAGGTTAGCTATGGTAACTAAGACTTTCATGGAGGGAATTGGTGGGCAGACTTTTAGCATCATCCCTATGATCATCTCGGACATTTATCGAGCCTTAGAACGTTTCCAAAGAAGAGCTAAGCACTTCGAAGGTTGCAACTTGTTACTACAACTCTGGTTCTTAGAACATCTCCAAAAGGGCCAGTACCAGCAAAGATTTCCGCGAAGGGCGTGGAACGATCACATTTCCTTCCATCACCCCAAGAGGATGACATATATTCCCGATAGATTTGCTCAGCGAGAGACTGCCAAGGAGTGGGTATAGTGGATGTTCAAGTGGTTTCCAATGGACGAATTCATCGTCAGGTCCAGGATGCACCACACTTGGTGCTACTTGGGGTGAGAGGAATATATCCTTACGTTCCTCACTAAGTTATGAGACAAGCATGAAGAAAGCAAATTGTACCAAGGGTCGACAAGATGAGTCATTTCCGAGCTAACTTCAAAGATGATGATATACCGTACAAGTGCCAAGCCCAACATATGTGGCACTGCAAGATCATAATGGAAAAGGGCAAATTGAGCCAGACAGATACCACGCAAGTTGTGCACCTTTCTACTCAGGGTGGTTCGAAGACAACTGGGATGGTTTAGTTAGGCCAGGATTCAGCCGAGGCCACATAATCATAGATGAGAGGGCCGAGGCTCAGGTCAAGTATAATCATCTGCGCAAGAGGATCTGTGAATGCAAGAACCAGCACCGTGATATATATGAAACCAACAAGAGATTGATTGAAGAATGGAAAGACATGGCCGTCCATTACAACAAGAAGTTGGAATACTTCGAGCAAGTCATAGTCGAGCTGGAAGGTAAGATCATAAAGAGAGTTTAGGACTGTCAGAAAGTTGAAGGGAATGAAAGTGGACATCTGGCCAGAGCATACCTACTTCTAGTACTTCGCGAGATGGGGAACCTGTTCGATGGAATCAAGGATGTCGAATCTGGGGAAGGTCCTTCTGGGACCAAGTAGGATAGGATTTCCTTTTTCGCTTAATCAATGTAATAAGGTCAATGCCATTAGTGACTTTATTTCTTGCTTATTATTTTAGTGTTGTTTTGTATTCATCTATTTTTACATTAATGAAATGAGGCATTTTAGCATTTAAGTTCTCCAAATCAATTTGTCGCTAGGCCTACCTCGGGCACAACGAGGTTTCCAAAATTAGGACACGCTTTATATTCCCGCACTATGTGTTTAAATATCACAATACTTTTTCATGATCCTTACTGACTTGGCTACCTTTTGTTTTTGTTTTTGTTTTTTTTCCTTTTTATTATTCCCCTCCCCAAAGGTTGGTTCGTGCACTCTGGCATCATCATCATACTACATGATCCAGGGTCTCTCCACCCTCTCCTCCTCCTAGTCCTCCCAAAGGAAGAAGAAAAGGCAAAGGAAAAATGGAAGATTTGAGCAACACAACACCAGTTGAAAGGGTAGAGGCCGCTAACGGCCAGGGTATTCAAGTTCAGAACGAGGCTATGTCACAACGAGAACAAAGGTTGGTGAAGCTCCAAGGATAGCTTGAGCAGGTCCGGAATTTGGCAAACTTATCATTCACACTCAGTGTCCCTGATGTTAACCATCCTAACACCTAAAATCCAAGACCTCCTCCGATTATCCCAAACAAACAGAATCATCCCACAACCCATCACCATACCACTCCACCAAAGAATCAAACTTTTCTCCCACAATATAATGCTTGCCACGCTCCAAGAAATACTCCACTACTCGTCCCCGAGCCATAGAACTCCACCAATGACCACATTTACACCCAGGCGCCAAACCATTACAACAACCCCATCTATGTGGAGACTCTGCCACACTTCACCCAACCCATCTCATAGACACCAGAATCCAGTGAAAAGGATTTTCTTATCAAGAATCTGGCTGAGGAACTCAAGAAGCTAACCAGCCGAGTTCAAGGTGTTGAACGAAGCAAAATAGTTGAAGGGTTGAACTACGAAGACCTCTGCATACAGCCCGATGTCGAACTACCTGAGGGGTACAAACCTCCTAAGTGAGAAATGTTCGATGGTATAGGTGATCCGAGGGTCCATCTGAGGACCTACTGTGATAAACTGGTTAGGGTAGGAAATGATGAAAAGATTCGCATGAAGCTGTTTATGAGGAGCTTAACGAGGGATGCTCTGTCTTGGTACATCAACCAAGACCCCAGGAAATGGTCAAATTAGGTGAGCATGGCATAAATATTCATGGATCGGTTCAGGTTTAATACGGAGAATGCGCCAGATGTGTTATACATTCAGAACCTTAAGAAGAAGCCCACGAAACTTTTCGCGAGTATGCTACTCGCTGGAGATCTGAAGCAGCTAAGGTCAGGCCTGCCTTAAATGAAGAACAAATGAATAAGTTATTTGTCTGAGCCCAAGATCCACAATATTATGAGTGGTTGATTGTAATTGAGAACCACAAATTCTTTGATATTATCAAGTTGGGCGAGAGAGTTGAAGAAGGAATTAAGAGCGGAATGGTCACCAACTTTGAAGCCTTACAAGCTACAAATAAGGCCCTGCAATCTTCTGGTGTGTCCAAGAAGAGAGATGTGGAAGCCGTAATGGTTGCAGAGAGGACTAAGTCCCTGTTGAAATACCAAACCTACCAATCACCCCCTCTCACATATCAGCCATCACCAACATACCAGCCAACACCTCCACCAACATACCAGTCAGCACCTCAACCAACATATCAATCATCTCCCCCACCTACCTACCAGCCGTAATCTCCCAGATATTCCCCGTCTGCTCATGTTTACCATACCCACAATTCTTAACCATCTCACTACAAATCACCACCTGCTCTCCAAAATTTTCCAAGACCTCGACCCAACTTTGATCGCATACCTCCTAAACAATACACTGCCATTGCTGAACCTATCAACTAGTTGTACGAGGAACTGAAAATTGTTGGTTATGTCACTCCTATCCCTACCGTAACGCTTGAGAATCTTTCTTAATGGGTTAATCAAAATAAAACATGTGCATACCATTCTAGCATGAAGGGACACACAATTGATGAATACCACTCGCTGAAAGACAACAGTCTCTGATTGATAATAAGGTCATCATAGCAAAGAAATCCACTCCCAATGTCCGCAACAATCCCCTCCCAGATCATAAAGGTGGAGGTGTCAACATGATCAAGGTAGAGGATGATTGGGACCTAGAGGGGTTGACCGGTTTGATAATAGAGGGTGATGACCCAAAGAAGCCAACAATCACTCTTAACCCAATCATAGTCCAGATTCAGCCATCTGGAGATGCTGAGATAGTTGCGTCAGTACCTTTTGAGTTTGAAGCAGCACAACCTGCAAAGGAACCTGCACCGTTTGAGGTCAATGTTATGCCATTTTCAAATGCGCCTGCACCATTTGAGGTTGCGGTTATGCCACCTACTAAGGCACCTGTTCTTTTCGACTTAAAGATAGCTGCACCAATCACAGTGGCGGTGTCAACCACGCCACCTTTCTACATTAATGCCCTACCATGGGAATTTGTAGCTGAGACAAGAAGGAAAGGCAAAGTCAAGATCGAAGAGGCTACCGCTGCACAGGGAATGACAAGGACCGACAAGGTCTATACGCCTGAACACTTGGCCCAATTCAGCAAACAAGCTTCCAACAAGCCACCCTTCATTAAGACAGGCCTAGATGATCTTTGGAGGAAGGTGCAGGCCAAAGAATACTCTTTCATTGATTAGTTGAACAAAACCCCAGCTCAGATATCCATTCCGTCATTGCTGCAAAATTCAGAGACACACATAAATGCTTTGATGAAAGTGCTGAACAAAGCATATGTGCCAAACAACATCACCAGTAGGGAAATGTCCAATATGGTAGGCCAAGTGTTGGAGAGCCATAAGATCACTTTCCACGAGGATAAGTTGCCGCCTGAAGGGTTAGGCCATAACAAAGAACTGCACATCACTATGTAATGTGATGACTACTTTATCACCAGGATTTTGATCGATGGGGGATTCAGTCTCAATATATGTCCAGTGATAACGCTCAGGAAATTGGGCAAAGGGCTGTACGAAATAAGAGAAGGGTCGATGAATGTGAAAGCTTTTGACGGTTCGCAGAGGTCCACCATCGGCAAAATCGGCCTTTGTCTGCAAATGGGACCTACGTGGTTCGAAGTTGATTTTCAGGTGATAGACATATCAGCGTCGTACAACCTGCTACTAGGACGACCATGGATACATGCCGCTGGGGCCATGACATCGACGCTACATATGGCAGTGAAATTTGAATGGAACCACCAGGAAGTAATCATCCACGGCGATGGAAGCAATCCTATCTACAGTCGCCAGACCATTCCGATGGTTGAATGAAGAAGAGGGCTAGGTGGAGTAACCTACCACCACATTGAACGGGTCAATTCAATAGACAAAGACAAATGGTGGGATTGTAAGATAGCAAGCATGATGAACTGGAGAGGGTACGAACCAGGTAAAGGGCTCAACAAGAATCTTCAAGGGATTTCCAAGACAATACAGCTCAAGCGCCATGGCACTACTTTTGGGTTAGGATACAAATACACCTGGGAAGAGTTCAGGAGCTGGTCGCCATCGCGGAGCGGTCCTTATTACCCATTGGAGCAACCAATACCACATCTAGAGCAAACATTTCAGCAGGCCGATGTTATATGTGGGTCAGAGGAAGAAGAGGCACTGGCAGCATTGAACAATCTATTCCTGGAGGAAGATGATATGGACTTTTTTGTCATTTTTGAGGAGGAGCATATCTTAAGAACTGGAGCAGAACAGCCAGGGCCCGACGAGTTTCGGGGTAGCAAGGCTAAACAAGCATCGTTTATTTTTCATTTTCTAAATGATTTCCTTTTCGCAGTTTTATTTTTGCAACAATTTCTTCAATGTTCTAAAACATTTCTTCAATTTATCAAAAGCAATTTCATGTTTTATGAATCAATATATTTTTTTTCTCTCATTACTTTATCTATACATCATTACTATTACTTGTCTTGATGAACCAATGACTGTGACATGTGATGAGACAATGCAACAGAAGGACATCGATTCAGAAGAAGAGGGTGATATACCTGATGAAATTATCAGGGAAGTCGAGAATTTTGAGAATACACCTAAAACCAATCTGGACAAGACCGAGATAGTCTACCTGGGAGATTCAGATAATGTCAAAGAAACTCGCATCAACATCCATTTAACAACGTCAGAGAAAGAGGAGTACACACAGTTCTTGAAAAAATATGAAAACATATTTGAATGGTCATACGATGACATGACCGGTCTAAGTACATCTATCGTGGCTCACAAACTGCCAACCAATCCAATGTGTCCGCCAGTGAAATAGAAGCTCAGAAAGTTCAAGCCCAATATGAGCTTGAAAATCAAAGAGGAAGTTACCAAGCAAATCACGCCAAGGTTCTAAAAGATGATTCCATTCGGCCTAAAATGCTAGGGCCACCAATATGAGAGATATGACCACTATCTTCCACGATATGATACATAAAGAGATCGAGGTATATGTGGACGATGTAATTATCAAGTCCAAGAAAGCTACCGACCACATAGCAGATCCGAGGAAGTTCTTCAATAGGTTGCGGAAATACAATTTGAAACTGAAACCCACAAAGTGTGCATTCGGGGTTCCTGGTGGGAAATTGCTCGTCGTCAACCGTCGAGGGATAGAATTGGATCCATCAAAGGTCAAAGCCATCCAAGAGTTACCACCTCCAAGGAACAAGAAAGATGTGATGAGTTTCTTGGGATGCCTTAATTACATCAGCCGGTTCATAGCACAGTCTACAGTTATGTGTGAGCCGATCTTCAAGATACTGAAGAAAGATGGTGCAACTAAATGGACCGAAGATTTTCTAAGGGCCTTCGACAGAATTAAGGAGTACTTGTCAACACCGTCGGTCTCCACATGATCCAAGTAGACATTTGCTACTCTACCTTGCAGTATTAGATGAGGCTTTCGACTGCGTTCTAGGGCAGCACGACGAGACAGGAAGAAAAGAGCAGGCCATTTATTATCTAAGTAAGAAGTTCACTCTATATGAGGCTCGATGCTCTCTATTGGAACGTACCTGCTGTGCTCTAACTTGGGTAGCCCAGAAGCTGAGGCACTACTTTTGTGCATACACAACATACCTCATATCAAGGATGAATCCTTTGAAATATATCTTTTAGAAACCCATGCCCACTGGCAAGCTTGCCTAGTGGCAAATCCCGATGAGTGAGTTCGACATTGTCTATGTGACTCAGAAAGCAGTCAAGGGACAAGCGGTGGCAGACACTCTTGCTGAGAATCCCGTGGATGGAAAATACGAACCCCTGAAAACGTATTTTCTTGATGAATAGGTATCATTCATAGGAGAAGACATCGCAGCATCCTACGATGGTTGGAGATTGTTCTTTGATGGAGAAGCAAATTTCAAAGGAGACGGTATTGGAGATGTCCTAATATCAAAAACTGGTCAACATTATCCAATATCTGCTAAAGTCAGATTCCCCTGCACCAACAATATGGAAGAATATGAAGCCTGCATCTTAGGGCTCAACATGTCCATTAACATGAATGTCAAGGAGTTTCTAGTAATTGGTGATTCAGATATGCTAATATACCAAGTACAAGGAGAATAGGATACTAAGAATTTCAAGATACTTTCGTATCTGCATCACGTGCAGGAATTGAGAAAGAGGTTCACAAAGACAGAGTTTCGGCACGTCCCCAGAATTCAGAACGAGTTCGCCGATGCATTGGCCACTCTATCATCCATGATACAACATCTAGATAAGAACTTCATTGACCCCATCCCCGTGAAGATCCATAGCCAGCCAACCTACTGTGCCCATGTTGAAGAAGAAGCAGATGGAAAGCCATGGTTACATGATATCAAGGAGTACTTGGCAAAGGGAGAGTACCCGTAGCGTGCAAATCACACTCAGCAACGCACGCTTCGGAGATTGTCCAACAACTTCTTTCATAGTGGAGGAATCCTGTATAGGAGGATCCCGACCTGGGATTATTAAGATGTGCTGATGCAAAGGAAACATCCAAACTACTGGAGGAGATACATGATGGGACATGTGGCCCACATATGAACGATTTTGTCTTAGCATAGAAGATACTCAGAGCCGGTTATTTCTGGATGACCATGGAAACGGACTGCATCTAGTATGTCCGAAAATGCTACCGTTGTCAGGTACATGCAGATATGATAAAGGTACCTCCAAATGAGCTCAACGCAACATGCTCACCATGGTCGTTTGTCTCCTGGGGCATGGACATCATTGGACCGATCGAGCCTACCGCCTCCAACGGACACAGGTTCATCTTGGCAGCAATTAATTATTTCACTAAATGGGTCGAAGCAGCATCCTACAAAGAGGTGACTAAGAATGTCGTGGAAGACTATGTCCACGACCGTATTATTTGCCGATTCGGAGTTCCAGAGTCAATTATCACCGACAACGGCTCCAACCTCAATATTGACCTGATGCAAGCTATGTGCGAGACTATCAAAATCAAGCATAAGAATTCCATAGCCTATAGACCTCAATTGAATGGAGTTGTAGAAGCCGCCAACAAGAATATCAAGAAGATATTAAGGAAGATGATAGAAAAGCACAAGCAATGGAATGAGAAGATATCATTTGCCTTACTGTGATACCGTACCACAGTCCACACGTCAACCAAGGCAACCCCTTACATATTGGTTTATGGTACAGAAGCTCTCATTCCTACTGAAGTTGAGATTCCTTCCTTAAGAATCATACAAGAAGCTGAGCTTAGCAACACGGAATGGGTAAAGATTCGTTACGAGCAATTAGCCCCCATAGACGGGAAAATGATGAATGTAGTATTTCACGGGAAACATTATCAGAATAGAATGATCCGAGCTTTCAACAAAAGGGTCAATCCAAGATAGTTCACACCGAGGAGGAACACTCATACTTTCAAAAATGGATGGAGAAGTCTGGCCGAAGCCAATCAATTCAGATGCAGTCAAACGATATTATGTGTAATTCCTTTATGCTTCTATCAATGATTTAAACTGAACTACGCCCGACCTGATTCCCGTTTAAGAGGGGATACATAGGCAGCCCTATGGGTTTGGTCATAATTCAATAAAAATTTCATTTTTCCCCGCAATTAGAAACTGGGGCAGAGTTTTGAGGAGGACCCTAAAAATTCTGAAGCGAGTTCAGTCGATCGCCGCATGCGCAACAGTCAGAAGCATCAACTCATCAAACTCGGGCAGAATTTTGAGGAGGATCCTCAAACTTTTGTAGCGGGAGAGGTTGCAATATCTTGAACCATGTCATGGTCGTCGGTTCATCTAAAATATATGTTTGTACTACATCTTTACAAAATCATGCATACTTACTCTTGAAAAAAACAATGTTTATCAAACGCTACCCCGATGATATGAACAGGATCATCAGACCAAGTAAACAAGTCAAATAGAGCCAGCAGGGATACGAACCGACCTTCCCCATTTAATGAACTCACGATTTTTCTTTGGATGCAGGCACAAAGAATAAACACGCAGAGAAGTCACAAATTTCAGCACAACTGCAAATGCTAAGGTTCACTGTCTACACAAAGAATGAATGTGTTCAAAGTCACAATCATCGAAAACCATCGCACTTGCCGAGATTTGCTATCATCACAAACATACAATGCTCTGTAGTCACAATGCTCACAACGATCACAATACCGCAATATGCTACCAGCTATGGAACTCTACTTTCATTTATTATTTTAATCTCTGCATAAGGTTAACTTTCTGCCTTCCTTTGCATAAGGCTACCTTTCTGCCTTCCTTTGCATAAGGCTACCTTTCTGCCTTCCGTTTGCATGAGACTAAGCTTTGTCTCAATTCTACATAAGGCTACATTTCTGTCTTCCGTTTGCATGAGACTAAGCTATGTCTCCAATTTGCATGAGGTTAAGCTCTACCTCCATCTACATAAGGCTACCTTTCTGCCTTCCACCTTCATAAGGCTAACTTTCTGCCTTCCACTTGCATAAGGCTACCTTTCTGCCTTCCTCTGCATAAGGCTAACTTTCTGCCTACCTCTGCATAAGGCTAACTTTCTGCCTTCCTCTGCATAAGGCTAACTTTCTGCCTTCCACTTGCATAAGGCTACCTTTCTTCCTTCCTTTGCATAAGGCTACCTTTTTGTCTTCCACTTGCATAAGGCTAATCTATGCCTTCATCCTGCATGAGGCTAATCTATGCCTCCAATTTACTTTTTCATCGAGACTAAGCGATGTCTCTCAAGCATTATTTACTTTTCTGCTCTTTCGGGCAATGCTCTGCCCTTCAATTCGCAAGACTAAGCTCTTTCTTGTCAGCATCATATTAGTGAATTTCATGGGCTGAAATATCGCCAACCTGTCCAAAGGCATCATCGTTTGGAGGCACCATCTTCATATCCCGAGAACATCATGTCATTGCTTGAGGATCTCTCTCAATTTTGCATATCATTATTCAAAGGCGTCATGTCATGGCCCGAGAACATCATTTCATGGCCTGTGAATCCTTCATCAAATAATTCATGGCCTAGGACGTCATGGTTTGAGGACGTCATCCTTAATCGTTCGAAGACAACATTCATAGTCCGACGGGAACTTGCATCATGTTTAAATTTATGCACAGTATATGCTTGTATTGTTTTATTTGCATGTAACCTGGAAAGCGACGACTATCCTCGCAAGAGCGATCTCGCTCCAGTTCTCCCAACCATATCAAACCTAACCGCTACCGTACACCATGTACTCATCCAGCCCTATATATTGCGTCCGTTCTTGTGATAACTCCATCGTTATACTTCGCCTATGGGTCCAGAACTACATACGACCTGATTCTTGTAAAACATGGATATATAGGCAACTCAGAAGCCAGGGTGCGGCCTAAATCTCTCCAAATCGTTTCTCTTAGTCAAAAGTGGCCATCATATTTTTATCCGACAACTCTTTCATCCTTCCCGGGTAAAGAGGGGCAGCTGTTGATACCCAATTTTTAAAAAATATTTTTAAAATTGCATATATACCTTCAAAATCATGCTTTCATAGCAATTGGTATTTTTCTTTAGTTTTCCCATATTTTCATTAATATTTTTAAAATTCATCCAGCATTTTATTTCCAATAATTAATTACAAAATCGCATTGCAAATTATTTCAAAAGCATTTCATGATTTAATTGATTATTTAGGGTCCTACTAAGACAAAACTATTTCACAATTAGCGAAATTGGTAGTCTTTGGCTATAATTGCAATAACATTGCAATTGTAGCCCAATCATATGTTTTATACTATTTTTTCCAGTAATTAGTCATTTTGTATTTTTAAACACTAAGTAATCATTTTAATTTATCTTCTAAGAATGAATTTCATTTTTTATGATTAACATCTATTTTATAAATTACTTTTAGTTAATTTAACGGGGTATTTAACAACTAGCCACCCTTTATTTCGATTTTAGCCTAAATCAACCTTATTCCTAACCCAATTAAATAACCCAACAGACCCCAAGCCCAAACCTAAATCTACCTGGCTCAATCCGGATCCAATCATAACCGTTGATAAAAATTGATCAACGGTCCAGATCTCCCCTTGCCATAATTAAACATAATGACTACCCTTCCCCCTATCATTCCCCCCCCCCAATTTCTTCCGCTGTTACACCTATCATCTCTCTTAACTCTCTCATCTCCTCGACTCCCTCTGCTAAGCCTATCTCCCCCTTCTCCGGCCAGCGCCTTGCCGGAAATCATGGTGATTTCACAACCCACAGTCTCATGGCTCCCTCCTTTAACGGGTATCACTACCTTGAAGACCTCAAGTGAACCAGAGGTAGCTCACTCATCTCCCAAGATATCCTATGCCATTCTTCGGCCACCCATGGCCGTCCGAGTAACATCTTACCACTTCCGGTCAAAACCGGTAATTTTTGAGTTTTTTCTCCTTCTCTGGGTTCTCTCTTCCAAAGCCTAACTTCTAAACTCTCGATTTTTTCAAGATCTGTACATGTTATAAGTTATTTTCATGTTTTCCATAAAGATTTTCCGTTTTCCCTAAACAGTTCTTCATTTATTAAACTAGGGTTCCTAAATCCTTTACAAAACAGTTCTCTTTTTGAATTTTCAACATTATTTTATTATTTTCATCGTGTTTAAACATTATTTGAGCTTTTCCCCTTTGTTTGATTCATTTTTGATAGAAACCCCCAAATTTCTTGGTTTTAATATGTGACTCTGAGTTTATTTGCGATAATGTGTTTACATGTTCTATTATGATTGGTGTGCTTTCATGAGTACTTCGTGATTTTGTTTTGGGATTATATTCCATGTTTGCTTGTTAGGGTTTCTAACTCTTCATTGATTCTACCTAAATCATGTTCACCCTGTTGATTCACACTGTGTTCTAGTTGAATCCCGGTTCTAAGTAATTTTTTTACTTGCTAAGCTGATTAGGGTTGCTGATTTTATCCTCTATTGTGATTACCTCGTTTATTTCCTCTCATCAGTATCATTTTTCTGATTTGGATCCCTAATTTATGTAATTCCTTTACCCTATTCCTGCCTATATAATGTTGCCTCGTCCAGTTGAAATATTATCCTTCGAACGGGATCCCTGATTCCCTGTGATTGACATACTTTGTCTCTACTGATTTTATCCTCTAAATATTCTCTTGCCTTATTTTCTGGTTAATTGTGCTATCAAGTTGATTCTTAGACACTTTCCTTAATTAGAGTATTGTGCATCAAGTCTCAATTACATGCTCTATACCTATTCTTCTTCTTATATGTTAAAATCAGTGTTTTACATAATTTCTTTCCTTGTTTGTCACTTTTTATTACCGTTTGAGAAATGACTCCTTAATTGAAGGGAGTTCTTTAATCTGATTCTAATTGATGTTTACTTCTATAATTTCGCAGAACTATTATTTTATTACCATATCTTTTGCATGTTTCAGAACTATAAGTACCCTCACTCTTTCATTAGAAACAGATGAGCACACACTGTTCAAAAACTCTTTTGCACACAAATACTCTCTCTTCTGTTCTCTTTCTAGTTACTTGCTATTATTAGCCGGCTTCAAGACAGGCTGATTATTATACTCTCTTACTCTTCATTATGTGTTTGCTATCTCCTAACCGGTATGTCCTAATTTAAGTTTAAGTCTAAAAAACAACATGTTTCTTTTGGCACTTCAATTCATCCTATTTCTAATATGCTTTTATTTATGGTTCTGTTGTTCAACCTGCAACTAGCATGTCTAATTTTACTACTTTATCAGCATGACTCTTAATGTATTCCCCGCTTAGACTTAGCATTATCCCCTTTCTTGCACACCTCAATGTGATCCTACTTCACTTATGTTTTCTTTGATTCCTGGTTTGAACCTCTATGTGGTAAAACTTTCTGTGATCTTAGTTTCTCTGTAGTCATGAAATGCAGGTTGTACCTAAAACCCCCTTAGGACTTCTTTGATAAACTTATGTGTAACTCTGTATATTGTGTGCCTGCCCTATATGCTTTATACTTGTCCCCAATCCCTCATCTCCCTGCTTGTGGATGATGAACGTGCATAAAGTTCCTTGTTCTATGTGTGTTGTTTGATTATGAGATTGGTATGTTGTTGTTCTGATTCCCCTACCCCTTTTCAAACTGTTTTCACTAGTAAACTTTTCTATCTTTCTGCAAAACATATCTCAAACAAGTCTATTTTCAAAAGTTGTTTTCCAACTCAACCTTTCCAAAACTATGTCAAGCATTCTTACTATACTCTTAGGAACCTTGGTTCTACCCCTCTAGTGTGTGACTGCTTTGGGATCTCTATGATATCCCTCTTAACTCTGACGCATTAGAGCTTGCCCTTCTACACTACACTGCCTGGGATCCCTTGAGGTCCTTAGGGAACTTTGACACACCCGAATTATGTGAAAGGATATGAAACACTGTTGACATTGATAATTCTGGAGATCTGGGCCTATTGGTAGGCTCCCTATAGTTTAACTTCTTATTTTATAAATCATTATTTGATTCATGCAATGGTCTGTAATTATTTATTTATAAATAACTATTGGGGATGAATAGTGAAAAGGGAAGGGTAACTATGCATGTCAAATGGTAGAAATCATGTTCTTAGGTTTACATTTCCTATCTGTGCAATAGAACTCATGTTTAGGATGAATGTGTGAAAATCATGCATTAGATATCATGCTTCTTAGGCTCTATGAATAATGTTGCATCATATCATTTTGATACTATTGTTATATCACATAGAAATCCTGTGTTAGGATAGATATATTAATATGAATCATTATTCATGCAATCATGCCTCATAATGCTATAACTATGTTGTGCGTTTAGAAATCCTGTTCTAGGATAAACAACACTAAAATAAACTGTCACCTTTGCATATTCTGAAACAATGTCTAATGTTGTAATTATTTTGTGTATTTAGAATTCATGCCTAGGAAATTCTGCATACAAATTGCTCTGCATCTCTATGTGTGCATATTAGATATCATGTCTTAGGATTTCATTCATACTCGCTCAATTACACCTAGCTAATTAGTGATGCATGTATAAAAACAACCCCACCCCGTTTAAACAACTTGCAATAATTCTGTGTTTTGCAACACCTAGAACAACATGTTTAGGTAATACAAATTACAATAGTTTTTCCTTAATAATAGTAATTAGTATACATTGTCCTACGGCTAGGCAAGACTTAGGTGATTAAATTGTTAAAACTGAAAATCTGTCTTTGTGTGTGCTGCCTAATACTTAACAAGTCTTAAAATCAGTAGGAAAACTGATTAGGGCCCGTTTATGAGTTATAAAAATAAATCTGCATATTTGATGTATTCTGATGCTCACCTAGACGCCATGTCTTAGGACCCTATTTAACAATACTGCCCTTATTTGTGTTTGAGTCGTGTTGTTTACATGCATTACCTATGGAGGTAAAACGGAGCCTTTATTTTATCTTTCTTGTTCCTCATTTAAAAAGTCCTATATGTTTTGCTTGTCGCCTTAGTATTGTTCCCTTAAACCTGAGGGTCTGCCTAGAACTGCCCCATAGGTAGAGGTCCTAAACTCCTCCAGGGCCATTAAGAAGGGACGGGTAACAACACGCATAAAGGTCTCTAAATAACACTCGCTTAATAATGTCGCGCCCCCTTTTTCCTCGTGGAGTTCGGGTTTATGACATTGGTTGAGACAACTCGTTCCTCATTTACAAAGTCCTATTGCATGTTGTTACTCGTCCCTTCCTATTAGTCCCCGAGGAATTTAGGACTCCTATCCTATAAAGGCGGGGTTTCTAGGCAGACCCTCAGGTTTTAAAGGTAAAGTTGCTAGGGCGACATATAATGAACAAGTAGGACTGCAGATAAGGGGTAGCACATAAACAGGAAAAAGGCTCAAAAACCTCCACAAACAGTGCACATAAGCAGCATGTCACATACACAACTAAGGTCCATATTCAGATCCTAAACATGATGTCTAAGTGATAATAGCAGATTCAAATTTATTACATAACTCAGAACGGATGTCCTTATCAGGCTTGCCTACTGATTTTAACATGCTAACAATCAAACACTTAGTCGCAAAACACAGTTCTAGTTTTATCTTTTTATGGTGGATTACCTAAGGCTTGCCTAGGTGTGTAGCAATTATTCAGAGCTAATAACATACAGTTCTAGGTGTTGTCAATATTCAGAGACTGATTACTGGTTTGGTAGAACATGGTAAAATAGTTTTAGGCCTTTTCAGGCGTCAGTAATTAGTTTAGGTGTAGAATAAGGTCCTAAAGCATAATATCTAATACGTACATATAGAAGTGTAGAAAGATTGTATGCAAAGCTCCTAGGCAGGATTTTCTAAGTGCATGAAGTTTCATTATTAGACATGGTTTACATGAATAGTAGGTTTGTATTAACGTTTATCCTAGGACAGGATTTTTATAAGCGTACATGATATCGTGATAGTTATTAGCATGTTTCTAGTATAAAAGTTTCTAAATAATATGATGATGCACATGCTGAAAAGAAAACAGTAGACATAGTCCTAAGATGGCAGGATTTCTGATGCTTGTGTACATGAACCCTACACAGGATCTCTATTGCGCAGGTAGAAAGTAAAGCCTAAATCATGATTTCTAACCCTTTTAGCAACTGTGGCATGAATACTACCCGCATTTTTCACTATTCGTCCCTAGAGTTGTTTACAAATAGTTATTATAGACCGTTGAATATAAATTACATAATTAAAATATAAAAATAAGAAGTTAACTATAGGGATCCTACAGAATAGGCCCAGATTCTCCATGTCCCCAATACCAAGTACGTTTCACAGCCTTTTCACAATCCGGGTGTGTCAGAGTTCCCTAAGGACCTCAAGAGATCCCGGGCAGTGCTCACACCCAGATGTCATAGGCAAGATAGAGTAAGTGCAGTGTGGAAGGCCATCTCTTGTGTGTAAAAGTTCAGAGGGAACTCAAGGGTCCCCAAAGCAATGCTCACACAAAAGGGGTAGAATCGAAGGGGTCTAAGAGCATAGTGAGAGTGCTCGACATAGTTTGAGGAGTTTAAGTAAGAGAACAATTTTGAAACAATTTTGAAAAGAGGAGAGACTTAGTGAAAATAGTTTTCATAACAAAAGGTTTAACTGATGAAAACAGTTGGGAAGAACATCGTTCTCAAAATAAAAGGTTCATCATCATACAACAGGACCAAGAATAGTCCAACAATCACAATCAGGGGTCTAGGAATTGAGGGACAAATACAGGGCAGGTAAGGGTAAGCATGTAGTAGGTAGAAACACATATAGGCATGCAATCAGAAACTCATAAGGGTTTAGAGGATCAGGGTACAGTAGGATTAGGTTAACATATCAATACCAAACAACTAAGACGATGACCAAACTAATGTATCAACCATAGGCATGGGAGTTCACATAATAAACAGATGCTCAGTATATAGAAAAATGCTAAGTATAGCATAACTTAATAGGTAGAGGGAATTCATGATCTTAGTTACATGTTGAACAACGGAATAGTAAATAGAAGCAGATTAGACACACAATAAATTGCCACGATGATAGAAACATATTGGTTTGAGAACTGAAATTCGAATTAGGACATACCAGTGAAGTGAAGAAACCAGAAACACAAAGTAGAAATTGAAGAGGCAGAGTAGTTAGCCTTGGCTTGCAGCCGGCTAACTTAGGATAGTAGCAAGTAGCACAAAAGTGAGAATAGAGAGAGTAGCAAGTTTTAGTTGCGAGAGGGAGAGTTGAACAGATCAGTTGTTCGTGTTTGTGTGTGCTTGAAAGTCAAGAAGATTGTGTATATACAGTTTTGAAAACTGTGGTCAATAAGGTAGGAATCATAATTTAACCAGTGATTGTGGGACTGAGTATCAATCAGTACCAAATTAGTCCAAGTATCCTCATAATTAAGGGAGTGATTCACACGGTGAGTAACAAATAAGGAAAAGACCATATATAGCTTAGAGGAATATAAAACAGTGTAAGTATAGCAGGCAATTGGGTATCCCTTGATTTAAAGGGTTAAACTCAAACAGCTAGTAGGTAAATAATAATTAAGGAAAATTCTTATGTATATAACATATAAGGAAACAATTTCAACCCAGTTCAAGTAGACAATTAAGACTAGATTCAGAAGATATCAACTAAGGAAATAATAATCAATTAACAACAAATAAACTAAATGTCAGAAATCAAGAAGAATATCCCACAGGAAATTAGTAAGGCTTTTAAATCAAAGTGAATCAAGGATTCAAATAACACTAATTACTATAGATTCCAATGTATGAACGGAATGAGCAAATTATAAGCAAAGGAATAAGTCAGGAAATAATTAAGTAATAAATTGCAGAGAATCAGGGATTCGAACATGCATAACATCAATTAAAGGGAATTAACACGAATTAACACAGATGCTAGGCAAGAAGTCAGAAACCCTAGTAGTGAAAACATATGACATTAAGGGTTCATATGAGTTATAGAGTGATCAGTGAGATAAAAAGGAGAGAAAGAAAAACCAAAGACGAATAACATAGGGTAAAAAATATCAGTGAGTCACAGAACTCTTGAAACGCAAACACATATACAAACACATAGTCAAATCAGGAACTATAGGGTTTAGGTCTAAAGTTAGGGTTTTTATCACAACGAGTCAGATAAAGGAGAGAAGCATAAGTAAATCACTAAAACATAGTAGAGACCCTAGGAAAATTCTGAAAAATCATAGGAAAAGTCATTTAAAACGGGATCACGAAACCGTAGTTGAAAACGAAGAGCCGCTTTAGAAAAAAAAAATTGGAGAAGCTTTGAGAAAACAACAAAATTGCTTAAAGTATACAAAAATCTATCATAGATCTGAAAGAAAAATTGGAAAATCTTAGGAGTTAGGGTTTCAGAGAATCCAGATAAAATAAGAAAACCTTAAAAATGTCACCGGCTTTAGCCGGAAAAGTCATAGATCTTACTCAAACGGCCGGAGGTGGCCGGAAAATGGCATGAGGGACCATAGGAGGAGTTTAACCACTCGAGGTTCAACCGAGAACCTTAGGGAAGCATCAAACCGGCATGGGGTGAAGCAGTGGCCAGGAGATGATGAGAGGCCATGGTTTCCGGCGAGGGAAGTGGCCTGAGAGGGTGGACAATGTCCATCAAAGAGGAGGAGACGAGGAAGTTCTAGAGTGAACCGGAGATAGAGAGAGAGTAGAGAGATGAATGAGAGAGGAGTCAATGAGGGGAAGGGGGTAGTCGTTAGTGGTTAATTAAGAAAGGGGTGTTTTTGGGCCGTTGATCAAAATTGAACAACGACCAGGATTTAATCAGATGTTGGGTCGGGTGGGTTTTAGAGATTGGGCTTGGGTATTGGGTTATGTAATTGGGCTGGTTTCAATTGGGTTGGGGTAAAATTAAATTAGGCTAAATTTATAAATAGAATTTGGGTACTTGTTAAATACCCAATTAAATAGATAAATAATTAATAAAAATAGCTAATAATTAAATAAATTCTAAATAGGTGAAATTAAGGTAATTAACTAATATTTAAAATATAAAATGACTAACTATTGAATTAAGATGGTATAAAATGTACAATTAGACTATAATTTCAAAATTATTGTAATTATAGCCAAATAATGCCAAATTGGCTAATTTGTGAAATATTTAAATCATAATAGGATTAAAAAAATGATATATTGAGCTAGGAAATATTTTGAAATTATTTATAATGTAATTTATGAATAATTATTGAATATAAAGTATTGAATAAATTAGAAAAGAAGTTTTTAAAAATATGGACAATTATGGAAAAATACTAATTATTATAAAAAGTGATTTTGGAAGGTATATATGAAAATTTAAAATAATTTTAGGAAAAATTGGGTATCAACAAATAACCGCCCTTCTTTACCCGGGAAGGATGAAAGAGTTGTCGGGTAGAGATATGATGGCCAATTTTTGACCGAGCGAAACAGTTTGAAGAGATTTAGGCCGCACCCTGGTTTCTGAGTTACCAACATATCCTCGATTTTACAAGAATTAGGTCGTATGTAGTTCAGGAGTCATGTGCGAAGTATACTGATGAAGTCTTGCAAGAACGGACGCAACACATAGGACTAGATGGACAAACGGTTTCTAGGAATGGTTACGAGAACTGGAGTGGGACCGCTCCTACCAGCATGACCGTTGCTTGCCTGATTACCTGCAAATAAATGATACACGCATATAGTGTGCGTAATTTAAATATGATGCAAGTTCCCGTCGGACCATGAATGATGTCTTTGGACGGTTAAGGATGATGTCCTCAGACCATGACGTCCTGGACCATGAATTGCTCGATGCAGGATTCGTAGGCCATGAAATGATGTTCTCGGGCTATGAGGATGATACCTTCGAATTATGACGCCTTTGAATAATGATATGCAAAAGATTAAAGGAGATCCTCATGACATGGCATGGTGTTTTCGGGCCATGAAGATGGTGCCTCCGAACGATGACGCCTTTGGATAAGTTGGCGATATTTTAGCCCATGAAGAATGTAGTAGTATGATGCTGACAAGACAGAGCTTAGTCTTGCGATAAAAGGGAAGAGCTTAGCCCGAAAAGAAGATTAAATCAATAATGCTTGAGACAGGGGTTAGTCTTGAAAAGAAATTGGAGGCAGAGCTTAGCCTCGGAAGGCAAAATAGTAGCCTTATGAAAATACAGGTGGAGACAATGCTTAGTCACGGAAGGCAAAATGGTAGCCTTATGCAAGGGAAGGCAGGATGGTGGCCTTATGCAGTGCAGATGGAGACAATGCTTAGTCTCAGAAGGCAGAAAGGTAGCCTTATGCATGTTGGAAGGCAGAATGGTAGCCTTATGCAAGTTGGAAGGCAGGATGGTAGCCTTATGGAAATGCGGGTGGAGGTAGAGCTTAACCTCAGAATGCAGAATGGCAGCCTTATGCAATGTAGATGGAGACAATTCTTAGTCTCGGAAGGCATAAAGGTAGCCTTATGCAAGTTGGAAGACAGAAAGCTATCCTTATGCAGTGCAGATTGAGACATTGCTTAGTCTCGGAAGGCAGAATGGTAGCCTTATGCAATGTAGATGGAGACAGTGCTTAGCCTTAGAAGGCAGAAAGGTAGCCTTATGCAGTGCAGATCGAGAAAATGCTTAGTCTCGGAAGGCAGAAAGGTAACCTTATGCAAGTTGGAAGGCAGAACGGTAGCCTTATGCAATAAAATATCAAACGATAGTAGAGTTTCTTAGCTGATAACAGATTACGGCAGTGCGATTACTGTGAGAATTGTGCTACAGAACATTATTTGTATGTGCTGATAACAAATGTCGCCAAGTGTAACGGTTTAAGAATCGTACTTTGAACACTGCCTGTCTTTTGGGCAGATAGTATGTTTTGGGGATTTTGCAACCTTATTCCCTGCATCCAAAGAAATATTGTGAATTTTATAAGAGGGAGGGGGGGGGGGATGTTAGTTCGTATTCCCGGTGGCCTTGCTTGACTTGTTCGACTTGATCTGATGATACTATCTGTATCATTGGGGTAGCGTTTGCTAAAAAAAAGCTGTTTTAAGGACAAACATGCATGATTTTGTAAAATTAAAACATAATGTATTATTTAAAATAATTTTCGAATGAAGGCGACCGTGACACGGTTCGAAACATTGCAACCTCTCCTGTTACGGAATTTTGAGGGTCCTCAAAATTCTTCCTCAGTTTGATGGGTCGATGCCTCTGACTGTTGCCCGTGCGGCGATTGGCTGGACTTGCTTCAGAATTTTGAGGGTCCTCCTCAAAATTCTGCCCCAAATTGATTGGTCGATGCCTCTAACTGTTGCTCGTGCGGCGATCGGCTGAACCTGCTTCGGAATTTTGAGGGTCCTCCTCAAAATGCTACCCAGTTTCCAATTGCGGGGAAAAAGGGAATTTTTATTGAATTGTGACCAAACGCATATGGATGCCTACGTATCCCCTCTTAAATGGGAATCACGTCAGGCGTAGTTCAATTTACAACATTGATTTAAATCATAAAGGATTACACATAGTACACTTGATTGCATCTGAATTGATTGGCTTTGGCGAGACTTCTCCGTCCATTTCTGCAAGTATAAGAGCTCCTCCTGTCAGCACTCGGTGAACCATGTATGGACCTTGCTAGATGGGAGAGAATTTCCCTTTGGCTTCGTCTTGATGTGGAAAGATTTTCTTTAACACCAGCTGCCCAGGTGCGATCGATCTCGGCTTGACTTTCTTGTCGAAGACTCTGGACATTCTATTCTGGTAGAGTTGACCATGGCATACCGCATTCATTCTCTTTCCGTCTCTGAGGGCTGGTTGCTCATAACGGTTCTTTACCCATTCTGCAACACTGAGCTCAGCTTCTTGTATGCTCCTTAGGGAAGGAATTTCTACCTCAGCGAATGATAACTTTTTGTGCCACTGCTTATGCTTTTCTATCATCTTTCTCAGTATCTTCTTGATGTTTTTGTTAGCGGCTTCTACCGCTCCAATCATCTGAGGTCTGTAAGTTTTGGAGTTCGTGTGTTTGATCTTTAAAGTTTAACACATAGCTTTCATCAAATCGCTGTTGAGGTTGGTGCCATTATCAGTAATGATTGACTATGGAATTCCGAACCGGCAAACAACACGGTCGCGAAGAAAGTTGGCCACGGCTTTCTTAGTCATTGCTTTGTAGGATGCTGCTTTGACCCATTTGGTGAAATAGTCGATGGCTACCAGAATGAACCTGTGTCCGTTGGAGGCGGAGGATCAGGGTACAGTAGGATTAGGTTAACATATCAACACCAAACAACTAAGACCATGACCAAACTAATGTATCAACCATGGGCATGGGAGTTCACATAGTAAACAGATGCTAAGTATACCGAAACATGCTAAGTAAAGCATAACTTAACATGTAGAGGAAATTCAGAATCTTAGTTACATGTCGAACAACATAATAGTAAATAGATGCAGATTAGACACACAATAAATTGCAACAATGATATAAACATATTGGTATGAGAACTGAAATTCGAATTAGGACATACTAGTGAAGTGAAGAAAGTAGAAACACAAAGAAGAAATAGAAGAGGCACAGTAGTTAGCCTTGGCTTGCAGCCAGCTAACTTAGGATAGTAGTAAGTAGCACAAAAGATAGAATATAGAGAGTAGCAAGTTTTAGTTGTGAGAGGGAGAGTTGAACAGATCAGTTGTTCGTGTCTGTATGTGTTTGAAAGTCAAGAAGATTGTGTATATATAGTTTGGAAAACTATGGCCAATAAGGTAGGAATCAGAATTAACTAGTGATTGTGGGAATGAGGATCAATCAGTACCCAATTAGTACAAGTATCCTCATAATTAAGGGAGGGATTCACACGGTGAGTAACAAATAAGGAAAAGACCATATATAGCTTAGAGGAATATAAAACAGTGTAAGTATAGCAGGCAATTGGGTATCCCTTGATTGAAAGGGTTAAACTCAAACCGCTAGTAGGTAAATAATAATTAAGGAAAATTCTTATGTATATAACATATAAGGAAACAATTTCAACCCAGTTCAAGGAGACAATTAAGACTAGATTCAGAAGATATCAACTAAGGAAATAATAATCAATTAACAACAAATAAACTAAATGTCAGAAATCAAGAAGAATATCCCACACGAAATTAGTAAGGCTTTTAAATCAAAGTGAATCAAGGATTCAAATAACACTAATTACTATAGATTCCAATGTATGAACGGAATGAGCACATTATAAGCAAAGGAACAAGTCAAGAAATAATTAAGTAACAAATTGCATAGAATCAGGGATTCGAACAGGCATAACATCAATTAAGGGAATTAACACGAATTAACACAGATGATAGGCAAGAAGTCAGAAACCCTAGTAGTGAAAACATATGACATTAAGGGTTCATATGAGTTACAGAGTGAACAGTGAGATAAACAGGAAAACAAGAAAAATCAAAGACGAATAACATAGGGTAAAAATATCAGTGAGTCACAGAACTCTTGAAACGCAAACACTTATGCAAACACATAGTCAAATCAGGCACTTTAGGGTTTAGGTCTAAAGTTAGGGTTTTCATCACAACCACTCAGATAAAGGAGAGAAGCTTAAGTAAATCACCAAAACATAGTAGAGACCCTAGGAAAATGATGAAAAACCATAGGAAAAGTCATTCAAAACGGGGTCACGAAATTGTAGTTGAAATTGAAGAGCCGTTTTAGAAAAACAAAATCTTAGTACCTGTGAGAAAACAACAAAATAGCTTAAAGTATACACAGATCTATCATAGATATGGAAGAAAAATCAGAAAATCTTAAGATTTAGGGTTTCAAAGAACCCAGAGAAAACAAAAAAACCTTAAAAATGTCACCGGCTTTAGCTGGAAAAGTCATAGGTCTTACTCAAATGGACGGAGGTGGCCGGAAAATATCATGAGGGATCATGGGAGGAGTTGAACCGCTCCAAGTTCACTTAAGAACCTTAGGGTAGCATCAAACCGGCATGGGGTGAAGCAGGGGCCAATACATGATGAGAGCCCCTGGTTTCCATAATACTTATAATATAAAATGATTAACTATTGAATTAAGATTGTATAAAATGTACAATTAGGCTATAATTGAAAAATTGTTGTAATTATAGCCAAATAATGCAAAATTAGCTAATTTGTGCAATAATTAAATCCTAATAGGATTAAAAAATGATATATTGAGCTAGTAAATATTTTGAAATTATTTATAATGTAATTTATTAATAATTATTGAATATAAAGTACTGAATAAATTAGAAAAAAAATTAATAAAAATATGAATAATTATGGAAAAATACTAATTATTATAAAAAGTGATTTTGGAAGGTATATATGCAAATTTAAAATAATTTGAGGAAAAATTGAGTATTAAAAAAAATCACCGCTAAGGGGTGGTAAGGGCTGATATGGATATGATGATCGGTGCGCTAATACCACGTGTAGCCCCTCTCTGAGGAGTAGGTACCGGGTATTGTACTGATGTGATCCTATAGGATAAACAACCTAGGACCTCTCCTATCCTTTATATACGTGTTTAGATTATAACTCTTCCAAAAAACTTACTTAAACATTAAATCTTTTCAAAACTTTGTAACTCATGTGTGCTTAGACTGTGAATCTTTCAAAACTCTTTACTTGCTTAAACTTTAATTGCCTATCTGCTACTTGCTTAAAATTCACAAAGTTGTTTGGTCGGGAACCATAGTTGTGGACTTTGAGGGGTGTCTAACACCTTCCCCTTGGGGTAATTTCAATCCCTTACCATATCTCTAGTTATCCAAATCAATGTTTGTATATAACCCTTAGTAGGTGCCCTAACGCACCTTAATTTGTTAGGTGGCGACTCTTCGATTCCTTGCATACCCCTTTTCCAAAAGGAAATGAGTTTTCCCGATAATGTTAAGACCCCGACTAATCCGAAAGGATGAGTTGAAAAATAGGGCGCGACACTCGAGCTATCTGAGAAGGTGGAGTGGCAACTCAGGCTGGAAGAATAACCAGAGGACTCGGTGGAGCACGTGGAGGCTGATAAGTCTATGAAGATGCACCCCTCCTAGCTTTAGGGCAATCTCTAACCATGTGACGAGTGTCACAACACTCAAAAGAACCCCTGGAAGGATGATGTGGCTGAGATTGACTCATAACTAGCCTGCTGGACTGGCCAGTAATAGCACCTCGAGCATGAGGCATACTAAATACTGGCGGTGCATAATAGGGCTTCTAAGGTCTAGGAGGAGTTGGAATACCACTAGCTACTGGAAGAGATGAATTAACAGGGCGACTCACAAAACCCCTACCATAGCGTGTTGTTGGTGCAAATAAAGACTAGTCTCTCGAGACCCCTTGGCCTCTCTCTCATCTCTGTCCCGAGAAAACATGCCTTCTACCCTCCTAGCAATACTCACAGCCTGTTGATAAGTAATATCCATCTCCAACTCTCGGGACATACTGGTCCGAATACTGGTATGGAGTCCCTCGATGAAGCGACGAACCCTCTCTTTGATCGTGGCAACCAAAGCTGGTGCATGACGAGCTAACTCACTGAAACTGACTACATACTCCGATAAGTCATAGAACCCTAGAGCAGCTGCTTAAACTCTGCGCGCCAAGCATCCCTGAGGATCAGATGGACACTCTCGCAAAATATTCTTTGAAAATAGGGTCCAAGTAAGTGAAGCTGCCTTATCCGGACTACCCAGCTCATAGGAACGCCACCACTGTTATGTCGCTCCCCTTAGCTAGAAAGCGATGAAAGAAACCTCAATCGTCTCTACAACTCCTATAGTTCGGAGAATACAATGAAACTCCTCAAGAAAACATACGGGAGTCTGTGCCCCTCCCCCGACCTGAGATGTAGCTGGGGCTATCAGAAGTAGTCCACCCTGAGTAAGAGTGTTGAACATGCTCATGAAATGAGCCAAAGTCTCCTGGAGGGATGGAGTAGCAACAAGAACCTCCTATGCCGACCATCCAGCTCGAGTTGTTGTGGGCTCCTCAGTCGCTGCTCTCGCAGGTGCTCGGGCCGCACCGCGTGCTCGTCCCATACCCCGGCCCCTTCCTCTGGTGGCTCTGACTTGGAGCTCGGGTGCCTGTTCGTCGGTCCTCCCGGTACAGGTCCTCAGCATCATTGAGAAAGAAGAATAAAGATGTAGAATTGTTTATGTCAATAACTTGCACGACAAGGAAAGCAAAGAATATGATTGTTCTTAAAAGTTACATAGCCTCCCGAAGATAGATACAGACGTCTCCGCACCGATCCGCGAAACTCTAATAAAGTGGCTTGTGACTTATGACTCCTATGAACCTAGAGCTCTGATACCAACTTGTCACAACCCAAATTACCCTCTAGAAGGTAACGTGATGGCACCTAGTTTCTACGATTAGGTAGGCCTAATTTTTCGGATAAAACTTAATTAAAAACACAATAAATAAGAGAATAAGAGTGAACATGGGTGGGGATACGCATGATGTAGTATAAGTAAAGGGTAGAGATCCTGTTTCTAGGTTTACTTTTTCTATTTATGCAATAGCAACTATGTTTAGGTACAACATGCCAAGCATGCCATGCATATCATATTACTTAGGATTTATGGTATTCAACATCTCATTACGCTTAGAAATCATGTCTATAAGGTGAATAACAACAACAAAAATGGCTATCATGATATTCTTCTCATGTCTACATGTTCTGAAATATCGCTTAGAAATCCTGATTATAGGGTTAATGGTAGCAACAAAATTACTATTATGTGCTCATGACTACCTATTCTAAAACGTCACTTAGAAATCCTGATTATAGGGTTAATAATAACAACAAAATTACTATCATGTGATTCTGTTAACATGTTATGAAATGTAATCCTTCCTTAGGATAAATAAATCAACACTAGTTGTTATTCATGCACTCACCATGCTACAACCATGCTATATACGTAGAGGCCCTGCTTTAGGTAAAGAACGATAAAAATTGTTATTCCTGCCTATCTCGAAACTATGCATAACTTAATGTGCATCTACAAATCCTGTTTAAGTTGTTTTGCATCATGCTGCATTAGAGATCATGATGTAGGGTCGTACTTATTCAATCACATCTAGTTTAAATACACATGTCTGAGACAGTCCTCCGGTTCTACAAACTGGCAAATTCAGTCTATCTGCAACACTTAGCACTGCTTGTTGTTAGGTATACGACATGAAGCTGTTATCAACTATGAATACTGCTGCATGTTATTTTCACCTAGGCAAGACTTAGGTAACCAACTGTAAGAAATAAAACCAGACCTTTCTATGTGATTATGTTTAAATTATCATCATATTAAAATAAGTAGGCAAGCCTGATTAGGAATTCCTCTCTGAGTTAAGTAATAAATCTGATTATGCTATTATCACTTAGACACCATGCTTAGAACTGAATCCAGACCTTAATTTGTGTATGAGACATGTTGTTTATGTGCAATAAGTGAGGATGTATACTTGAGCCTTTACCTGATTTCCATGCTCTCTTTATCTGTTGTCCTACTTGTTTATTATATGTCGCCCTAGTATTTTTCAACTTTAAACTTAAGGGTCTGCCTAGAACCTCCCTTTCTAGGATAGAAATCCTAAATTCCTTCGGGGTTGATAGGAAGGGACGGGTAACAACATGCAATAGAGGTCGTGACCAACACACGCTTTAATTACCTTCACGGGGTGGGGAAGGGTAGAATATGGATATGATGACCGGTGCACTAATACCACGTGTAGCCTTTCTTCGAGGAGTGTCATACCGGGTATTGCATTGATTTGATCCATATTGTAAAACCTAGGACACCCTTTAATTTCATACTTAGATTATAATTCTTTTCAACATCTAACTTTTCATTAATTATTTTCAAAACATCTGTGTACTTAGACTTAAATCCCCTATTACTTTAGCCCTACTTGTTTGTTTCCTAAAACTGTACAAATTCACAATAAATTTGTTTGGCCGGGAACCACATTTGTGGATTCTGAGGGGTGCCTAACACCTTCCCCTTAGGATAATTTCAAGTCCTTACCCATCTCTTGTTACCAAACGTAGTTATAAATGAACCCCTTAGGTTCCCTAACGCACCTCAAAATCGTTAGGTGGCGACTCTTCAAAAACTCAAACCCCTTTCCCAAAAGGATGAGTTGTCTCTACCAAATGTCAAAAACCCGTACTCTGCGAGGAAAAAGGGGGCGCGACAGTGTTTACTTGTTCTTGAGTCTCCTCCACATTTTCATCAATATCAATTCTCACTTCCTCGTTTGTTTGCACCACATATTTTGGAATCTCATCTTCTTGAATCACTTGTTCATCATCCACAATTTTTATTTGACTTGAGGTGGTTGAATCCCCACTTTTTCCACTCCTTGTAATCACGGCCATGGCATGTCCCTTGTTGTTCCCACACTTCGGGTTTACCACCAAGTCACTTGGTAGTGCTCCCTTAGGACGAGTGTTCAAATCTTGTGAGATTTGCCCCAATTGTACTACCAAATTGCGAATTGAATTACTGTGTGAGGCTAGTTGAGCATTGGAGTCGGAATTCTTCTCCATTTTGTTTTTGAACATGTTCTCAATTCACCCATCTCATTGTTGGAAGAGTTAGGCCCATGAGAAGGATAACGGGGCGGGATGTGTCACGACCCAAATTCCCAACCCTCGGGATCGTGATGGCGCCTAACACTACACTTGCTAGGCAAGCCAATGTTATAATTCACTTAGTTAATTTCCATTAAAGTCCATTCAACCATAAAAAAATAATTCAAATTAAACTAAGCTTTATTACTGCCATTGCATAACTCTACAAATAAAATAATAATGAATAACCAAAATCGGGTCACTAACTAAATAGATAATCATAAGACTATCCCAGGGTCTGGTGTCACAATTCATGAACTACTAATAATGCTACAAATAATGCTTTTCCGGGGTGAGGTTTTCGCAGACCCTTGCAGTCTTCGGTACTTGTTCTAGCAAAAAGGATCTCAATCAGGGACAGGGGAGATGGTTGGAGTTATTGAAAGATTATGACGTCACATTTTATGCGTCAAAAAGAGATTACGAGGAGAAGGAACAAAAGTCACTCCTTTATAATTTAAAAGGATTAATAGGGAAAATAACACTTCTCACATAAAACCCAGAAGTGCAAAGTGGAGAGATTAGAGTTCGGCTTGATCATCAACCTATCATTCTCACCGTTCGTGGTTTTAAGCTTGATTACAAATTTAGTGGCCAATTTTCTATTTCTCAGGCGATGAGACAATTGGTAAAATTAATTTATATCATGCCATGTCGTTAAATGTGGTGCTTGGTGGTAGCGACCCATTATTTCTCAAATTATTAGTCGTTCTAACCATTAGAATTGTTTAGTGTAAGGATTTTATCATTATTTCCTTATAATTCTATTATTATTGTTATCCTTATTATTATTATTATTATAAAATATTTCATTATAACTATTATTTTATTCTTATATTATCTTGTTTTAAAGAAAATATTTTTTTGAAATGGAGTTCGCAAATGCGAACTCTGGTTCGCTTTTCCGAACTGTGCAGGTTCCTGGGGAGGTTCGCGTTTGCAAAATGGGTATCGCAAATGCGATACCTGAAGGCTAAAATAGGGTCTGACGGTTCCATTTTTCATAAAACTAAAAATATCCTTAGAGAACAAAGAGAAACGGGCGATTTGAGTTCTCCCAACCTTCCAACCCTCAAATTTTCACTTCCAAGTGCAACAATCAGGTAACATTTGCTTATTCCTTACATCTTCTCCTTCTCCTTCTTATTCTTTTTCAATTATCTTCTTAAAACCTAGGGCTTGTAATAAATTTCAAGTTTTCTGGGCAGAAAGTGTTAAAATCACAAATGTTTATGTTGTTATTTGTTGGGTGAGGGTGGTTTAGAGTGTTAATCCAACAATGGGTTGGAAATTTGAGAAAAATATGTGTGTCATTGATGCTTAGAAACAAGGGTAGTATTTTGGGTTTAGATTTTGGAATCCCTTTGCATTTTTGTGGTTGTATGTGATGTTTATTGCGTGATTTAGTGTGTAAAGACTATTTGGGGTGGTTTGGGAGTGTTTAGAAGTGATTTCATAGAAGAAATTTCAAAAGTTAGGGACTGTTGTAGAGCTGTGGACGATGGGTTCACATTTGCGAAGGAGGAATTCGCATTTGCGAACTCTGGCTATGCTGACAGACTTCGCAGTTGCAAAGTGTTTCTCGCAATTGCGATACATGAGGACTTCACATTTGCGAAGGAAAATGTCGCAATTGCGACATCAGATGGCAACTGTTGACTTCGCATTTGTGAAGAAATATGTCGCAATGCGACATTAGAGAGCATATATTTGCACATTTTGAAATTTTTGAAATTTTTTCTAAGTATGGTTTCAACTCTCCAATCACTCTTTTGATATCCAAGATTCATTTTGCAACATATTTCATGGCTATACTTCGTTTCCATTTCAATGATTTGTTTTGCAGGCTCACATATTGAGACTGAGTTCTGACTCCACTGAATCCTTGCCCGGAAGTCCCATGGAACTTAAGGATAACTACGATCAACAAAGATTCTTATCACGAGGGTGTCAGGAACGGTATAACAATGAGCTAATCACACAGAAGTTGCTCCCGAACAGTGGAATAGAGATGGACAAAGTTGAGCAACGTCTGCTTGAGTTCTACCGGAAGCTTGTTATTATGGGTTGGATTTGTTTCGCCCCTCCGCCTTGCAGGGCAAATGAGCAGTGGGTGAGGGAGTTCTATGCGAATCTCCCTTCCA
This sequence comes from Nicotiana undulata, assembly GCA_005239495.1. Taxonomy (NCBI): domain Eukaryota; kingdom Viridiplantae; phylum Streptophyta; class Magnoliopsida; order Solanales; family Solanaceae; genus Nicotiana; species Nicotiana undulata. The sequence continues at coordinate 127,292 of ML241670.1, forward strand.
TAAACATGAAAAAGCCGAAGATGAGGATTCGAGGAAAGATGGTACATTTTGTGGCAGAAGCTGTAAACAACATCTACCACCTTCCTTACCACGACATGGAACCTTTCCGATAGAAGGATAAGCTTCCAGGGAATTGTTTGGCTTCCAAGACATTCTTGGGTGTGGATGTTCTTTGGGAATTGGATAAGAAATCAATCACCTCCCAAGAGTTCACCGCTGAAGCCAATATATGGCTAGCTATTGTGTGCAGCTGGGTCTCTCCAGCGTCCAACATCTGAAATGTGCCCATACTGAGAGCACCGATGGTAGCTTGTATCCTTGACGACATTCCACTCAACATTGGCGACATCGTTGTCAGTGAGTAAAAGGAGTACCTTTGCATGGGTGGTATGTCAATTATATTCCCATCTCTTATTACTGAATTGTTCAAGGTGGATGAGGTGGAGGAGGATCCAGGGACAACTGGGTAGAGCTGGGTAAGCCTATCCACCCCTTTAAGAAGAGATGAGAGGGTGGAGCTGTCAAAATCAAGAAGAGAAAGGTGGGATTGCCTTCTCAGGCTGAGCGGGATATTCAGCCTTCTCCCTCCACCGGTGGCTGGTTTGCTATGCTTTCAGAGGAGATGAGGCAGGTTCGCAAGCTGGTATATCGACTTCCACAGGGATCAGGGGAAATATCTGAGGGACCCTCTACATATGTTTCACAGAAACACTTCAATAAATACCTTGAGGATCAGAAGAAACAGGGGGCTCATTTGAAGCAGCTGGAGAAGGCGTACGCAGATTTGGCCCCGGCACATGGTGGCTTGAGTACTTCCCATGCCAGGTGCAAACGCCCGAATGAAGAAGAGAGAGAAGAAGAAAGACAAGTTCTTCATTCGCATTTGGAAGGGTGTGAAGGGTTATTTAAGGTGTTGAAGCCTCAGGAGCCATTTCCCTCGACTGAGCCGAAGGAAGAGGATGATATTCTAGCTCCCTGGTCCGACGAGGAGAGAGGGGAGAGGGTGACAGATTCTGATAGTGAGGGGAGAACATGATGAAGTATTCAGGGGGGCATCGTTCATCATTTTCACTTTACTTGTTAGATTTCAGGTTGAGGTGGCCTTTTTGAATAACTATGATTTGGGATGTAAATATATCTTTACTTTCTTGTAGTTTTGGTGTTGGGAGTTGGTTCTTGTGTTCCGGTGATAACTTAGTTTATGTTTTATATTTTAGGTGAATTTGTATTCTGTTTATAGTGTTATTTTGTATATTTCTTTTATGTGACACTATCGGGTTCTCGTGTGGATGGTTATGTTGAAATTATGTAGGGTATGTTTTATTTTGAATGGTGATATCCTTGATAAACAATTGGTCTTTTCTCTTTGTTTTTGTGATGACCCAAAAAGGGGTCATCTTATGTGCATCTAATTTGGACTGTGTTCCGAGGCCCGAAAGCCTCCATTAATCTCACATCGATGTGCATGCGCAGCCCGGGCACGTAGCGGGGAAGCCTTTATGTGAAAACTTTATTAAGAGTTAAATATTTGGTAATTAATTGAATAAAGTTGACTTTGGTCAATATTTTTGGTAAACGGAACCGGATCCGTGATCCGACGGTCCCGGAAGGTTCGTAGGAAAATATGGACTTGGGCGTATGCCCGGAATCAAATTTCGAGGACCCAAGTCTGAGAAATGAATTTTGAAAGAAAATTGTTTTATGAAAATATTAAAGGCTTATGAAAATGAACCTTGATGTGAAACCTGTGCTGTCGGGCCTGTATTATGATTGCGGAGCCCGGAACAGGTTCAATATGTGTTATATAAGTTATCTACGAAGTTTGGTAAGAAACAGACTTAATTTGATTGGATCCGGATCAAATGAGGAAAATTGGAGTTAATGAAGTTTTGAGATTTTTAAAGAATTTGAAATTTGGCTAGAAAGGTGAGTTTATGTTCTCGAGGTCCGAATGAAATTCCGAGACCGGGAATAGTTTCGTTGTGTCATTTATAACTTGTCTGCAAAATTTGAAGTCATTCCGAGTAGTTTAGGCCGGGTTTGGCGCGTTGAAGTGAATTCTAGAACTTCAAGTTCTTAAGTATTGATTCAATTTGCTTTTGGGGTTGAATTCTGAGTTTTGTTATTGTTTTCCATGTTCCGAGAGTTCGAGCGAGTCCGTATCACAAATACAAACTTGCTGGTGCTTTTGGACGGGGACCCAAGGGGCTCAGGTGTGTTTTGGACCCCCGGGAGCTAAGTTAGAAAACCAGAAATTTCTGCCATCTAGTTTCCTTCTATGTGATCGCAGAAGGTGGGTTGCGATCGCGGAGAAGGATTTTGCTGGGTTGTTGATTGTTCTATGCGATCGCAGCTTCCTTTTTGCGATTGCAGAGGTTTGGGTTCCACACCTTCGCGATCGCAGCCCGTTTCTTGCGATCGCAGTGAGTCGCGTCTGGGCCGGGTAAGTTTGTTCTTCGCGATCGCAGGACCTCTGCTGCGATCACAGAGGTCTTGCCAGTTGGCCTTCACGATCGCAGGACCCCTGCCGCGATCGCAGAGGTCTGGCCAGTTGGCCTTCGCGATCGCAGCCCGTTTCTTGCGATCGCAGTGAGTCGCGTCTGGGCCGGGTAAGTTTGTTCTTCGCGATCGCAGGACCTCTGCTGCGATCACAGAGGTCTTGCCAGTTGGCCTTCACGATCGCAGGACCCCTGCCGCGATCGCAGAGGTCTGGCCAGTTGGCCTTCGCGATCGCAGGCTCCTTGTCGCGATCGCAGTTAAGGAATCACTGGGCAGCTTTATAAAATACGGGACTTAGCCTTGTTCATCCATTTTCATCTTCCTCTTCAAGATTTTAGAGAGCTCTTCAAGGGACCTTCCACCACTGCTATTGAGGTAAGTAAACTCCATAGTTTTACTAGTTTCAAACACTAATCCCTAGTTAAATTCACTACTAAATTATCTAAAATCATAGAATTAGGTAGTAATTATAGGGTTCTTGAGGATTTTGTAATTTTCCATTTTAGGCCATGAAATCAAGTAGAAATCACACCTTAATGATCCTTAGGCTATAGGTGAGTGATCTCTTCGAGAATTTTCGGAATTTGACCATGAGAGGCCGGGGTTGGAAATTGGGAATTCTTCAAGAATGGCGATTTTATTGAATAACTAAGATAAGTTATCTCATTGTACATGCATTGATGTTATTGTATATCGTTTGACTAGTTGCGAGTCCTCGGGTATAGAATTTGGAGTTTCGGGCGCAATTGTGGTCCGAGGGGTAGATTTGACCCGAGGTGAGTCTCCTTTCTAACCTTGTAAAAGGGAATTGTCCCCATAGGTGATGTATGTGCTATGTGTAAATTGTTTGGGGGCTACGTACGCGCCAAGTGACGAGAGCCCGTACGTATCGGCTATCATTGTTATGTCCGGGTAGTTAGGCCCACAACATGCCTTGTATGTTTTCTTGTAATGCCTGATATGTTTTTATTTATAATGCTTCATATGATTTATTGTAATGTTGTATGTACTACGAAATTATGTTTTGCATCGTGTTATTCTTTTGAGACTTTATTGAAAAGAAATTATGAAATATATGGGAGCGGGTCGTACGCCACGGCGGAATTGAAAAGAAATTGTGAAATATATGGGAGCGGGCCATACGCCACGGTGGAATTAAAAAGTAATTAAAATATATGGGATCGGGTCGTATGCCACGGTAGTGTTGAAAGCAATTGAAATATATGAGATCGGGTCGTACGCCACGGAAGTGTGGAAAAAAAGAAATTGAAATGAATATGGGATCGGGCCGTACGCCACGCCGAGTGTACAAAGTACCTTATGGGAGCGGTCCGTACGCCACGACGGATCTAAGAATTTGTGATTTTTGTTTCATTCGGTGGTCTTACTGTTGAAAGTGCTTTATTATTTAAGTTCAGTAGCTGTTTGGATTTTTCTGCTTTTAGTATATGTACTTGTTGCTTATTTCCCTGACATGCCTANCATGCTGCACTTTCTTTTCTTTTCTGTACTTGACTGTACAGGTCCGGAGGCTGGCACGTTTGACTATCAGGCCGGTGCTGGATATTGATAGCGTGGTAATACTTCACGGTAAGATGCTTTCCCGGCGACTTTCTAGAAGCACCCTGGAGCTCTTTTGTTGTATTCCTCTGTCCATTTCATTCAGACGGAGACTCTGTATATATTGTAGTCATTGTATATTCAGTAGTTTCCCATGACACTAGTTCCTGCCACACACGCGTGGTGTATTTATATTGTTGGGGTTTTGGGATGTATATCCATGTGTATGTTATATCTCGGCTTTGTATCTACTATGACTTACTTTCGCTCAAGGCTAGTATCATGTTAGTTGTTATAACTGGTAATATCTGACTTGTTTAATTAGATGGGAAGGGTATTACTTGGTGTGATTTGCGTTGGCTTGCCTAACCCCGTCGTTGGGCGCCATCACGACTCGGATTAGGATTTTGGGTCGTGACAACGTGGTATCAAAGCACTAGGTTCACGTAAGTCTCACGAGTCATGGGCAGGCCCAGTAGAGTCTTATGGATCGGTACGGACACGTCTGTACTTATCTTAAGGAGGCTATGGGGTGTTTGGAAACTTCCCTTTATTCATATCCTGTCGTGCAATCTATGATGTACTCAAACTTATTCTTATATTCTCTCACAGCTGGTGAGAACGCGTGCATCCAATGTTCCTAGTCTGGGAGAGGTCGCTGCCCCGGCTACCCAAGGTCAGGGTAGAGGTAGGGGTAGAGCACCTGCTCGAGGCAGGGGATGAGGACGTCCCAGAGCTACGCCAGTGGCACAACTAGAGGACCCTATTACAGAGAAGCAGGATGAGGTGCCTCTAGTAGAACCTGCTCCAGTGGATTTCATGACGGGGCCAGGCTTCCAGGAGGTCATGGGCCGTATGCTGAGATTCATGGACACTATGTCTCAGGCTGGTTAATTTCCAGCCGACCCTGCCACTTCTCAGGCGGGAGGGGGAGTCTAGACCCCTACCACTCAGGCCATAGGTCCGGCAGCAGCAGCACGGGCACACCGCCCATGGGAGGGGTTCAGCCCGTAGTAGCAGCCCAAGAGCCCAGGCCAGTTGCAGAGGGTGACCAGCAGAAGATGTTGGATAGATGGACCCGACTTCGCCCTCCAGTCTTCGGGGGTGAGCGGGGAGAGGATGCTCAGGATTTTATTGATAGGTGCAGGGACAGACTGCACAACATGAGGATTTTGGAGTCCCATGGAGTGGATTTCACCACATTTCAGTTAGAGGGAAGAGCTCGGAGGTGGTGGCAGTCATATATTCTCAACAGGCCAGCAACTTCTCCTCCTGTCACTTGGTACCAGTTCGCTCAGTTATTTCTAGACAGATACATTCCACCTTCTGAGAGGGAGGAGCTACGGGGTCAGTTTGAGCGACTAGAGCAGGGGCAGATGTTAGTGACTGATTATGAGGCTAGATTTTCCGAGTTGTCTCGCCATGCCCTTATGATATTGCCTACTTATGCCGAGAGGGTGCGCGGTTTGTGGCAGGCTTGCATCCAGGTATTAGGGCCTATATGGCCAGAGCGGTAGAGATGGGTACCCCATACCAGCTTGTAGTCGAGATTGCTCGACGGATTGAGGGTTACCGTATGAGGAGCAGGGAGCAGGGTCAGCCAAGTTAGCAGGACAAGAGGGCCAGGTTCACAGGTGACTTTAGGGGTGCTCCAACTAGAGGTAGAGGTCAGTTCGGAGGCGTCCAATTCAGTAGGCCTTCATATTCAGCACCTCCACTACCTCCCCGGGGTATTTCAGCGAGGCCTCAGTTCAGCGCTATGCCATAGCGTTCCTATCGTCCCCCAGCAACCCAGGGTGCACCCAACAGCTATTCCAGTCATCAGAGGTTCTCTAGTTCCTATTTCAGTGCTTTACCAGAGGGTTCACACCGCCCTCCAACTATTCAGGGTTCTTCCTCTTTCGGGCAGCGGGCTGTAGCACCAGGAGGTTGTTTCGAGTGTGGGGAGCCGGGTCATACGTGGAGGTTTTGTCCCAGGTATCGGGGCAAGGTAGTGCAGCAGAGTTATCAGCCTAGGAGTTCAGCACCAGTAGTCCGGCTGCCTCGAGGTGGAGGACAGGTCGATAGGGGTCGTCCTAGAGAGGAGGCCAGTCAGGAGGAGGTCAGTTAGTTCCTGTTCACTCTAGGGGAGTTCAGTCTTCAGGAGCCTCAGCCAGATTTTATGCCATTCCGGCCAGATCAGATGCAGTGGCCTCAGACGCCGTGATCACAGGTATTATCTCAATATGTTGTAGGGAGGCTTCGGTATTATTTGATCCAGGATCCACGTATTCGTATGTATCTGTACTATTTGCTCATTTTATGGATATCCCTCGTGAGTCCTTGTGTTCTCCTATATATGTGTCCACTCCTGTGGTTGATTCTGTGGTGGTAGACCGGGTCTACCGGTCTTGTGTGGTCACGTTTCGCGGTCTCGATACCAGAGCAGATCTTTTATTGCTGGATATGATTGATTTAGAGCTTATCCTAGGCATGGATTGGCTATGTCCTTATCATGATGTACTAGATTGTCATGCTAAGACAGTCACTTTAGCCATGCCTGAGTCGCCTAGACTAGAATGGAGAGGTTCTTCAGTTAGTGCCTCCAGCCGGGTCATTTCCTTCATAAAGGCTCGGCATATGGTCGAGAAGGGTTGTTTGGCCTACCTTGCTTATGTGCGGGACACCATCTCCGAGTCTCTTATCATTGATTTAGTGCCTGTTGTTCGAGAGTTCCCGGATGTGTTTCCTTCGGATCTTCAAGGCATGCCTCCAGATCGAGATATTGACTTCTGTATTGATTTGGCCCTATATACTCAGCCTATTTCCATTCCCCCTTATCGTATGGCTCCTAAATAGCTAAAGGAGTTAAAGGAGCAGCTTGAGGAGTTGTTGGCCAAGGGGTTCATCAGGCCGAGTGTATCGTCGTGTGGTGCTCCAGTCTTATTCGTGAAGAAGAAGGATGGGTCTATGCGGATGTGCATTGACTATCGCCATCTAAATAAAGTGACCATCAAGAATAAGTATCCTCTGCCGCGCATCGATGATTTATTTTATCAGTTACAGGGTGCTCGAGTGTTTTCCAAGGTTTACTTGAGATCGGGTTATCATCAGCTGTGGATTCGGGCTTCAGATGTTCCGAAGACTGCATTTTGTACAAGGTATGGCCATTATGAGTTCCTGGTGATGTCCTTTGGTTTAACTAATGCCCCAGCAGCATTCATGGACTTGATGAATAGGGTATTCAGGTCGTATATTGATTCCTCCATCATCGTCTTCATTGATGACATCTTGATTTATTCACAAAGCCTGGGTGAGCATGAGCAGCACTTGAGAGTTGTGCTACAGACCTTGCGGGAACAGAAGTTGTATGCTAAGTTCTCCAAGTGTGAGTTCTGGTTAGATTCCGTGGCATTTTTGGGGCATGTGGTATCCGGGGAAGGTACCAAGGTTGATCCTCAGAAGATTGACGCGGTTCAAAGTTGGCCGCGTCCTACTTCAGCTACAGAGATCAGGAGTTTCTTGGGCCTAGCAGGCTATTATCGCCGATTCGTGGAGGGGTTCTCCTCTATTGCAGCCCCACTGACCAGATTGACTCAGAAGAATGCCCCGTTTCGGTGGTCCGACGAGTGTGAGGCGAGCTTTCAGAAGCTCAAGTCAGCTTTGACCTCAGCACCAGTTATGTCATTGCCTTCCGGTTCTGGGATGTATACTGTGTATTGTGATGCTTCACGTGTCGGGTTGGGGTGTGTGCTCATGCAGGATGGCAGGGTTATTGCTTATGCTTCGCGACAACTGAAGGTTCATGAAAAGAACTACCATGTGCACGATTTGGAGTTGGCAGCGATTGTTCATGCTCTGAAGATATGGCGGCATTATCTATATGGTGTATCTTGTGAGGTTTATATTGACCACCGCAGCCTGCAGTACTTGCTTAAGAAGAGGGACCTTAACTTGAGGCAGCGAAGATGGCTTGAGTTGTTAAAATATTATGATCTCACTATTTTATATCACCCGGGCAAGGCGAATGTAGTAGCAGATGCTTTGAGCAGGAGGGCAGCGAGTATGGGTAGCTTGGCCTACATTGCAGCTGAGGAGAGACCTTTAGCCTTGGACATTCAGTCCTTGGCCAATCGCCTTGTGAGATTGGACCTTTCAGAGCCTCGTCGAGTTTTGGCTCATGTAGTTGCTCAGTCTTCATTGTTGGGGGAGATTAAGGCTCGACAGTTTGATGATCCATGCCTTGCAGAGCTTCGAGATGCAGTGGTCCATGGCAGGGCCAAGGAGGTTACTTTGGGCGAGGATGGTGTCTTGAGACTCCAGGGCCGTTTATGTGTTCCTAATATTGATGGCTTGAGGAAGAGAATTTTGGAAGAGGCCCACAGTTCTCGGTATTCTGTTCATCCGGGTGCGACAAAAATGTACCGTGATTTGAAGCAGCACTACTGGTGGAGGCGGATGAAAAAAGATATAGTGCAGTTTGTGGCTAGGTGTCTCAATTGTCAGCAGTTCAAGAACGCGCACCAGAGGCCAGGAGGCTTGTTTAAGAAGATGCTCATTCCTGAGTGGAAATGGGAGCGCATCACCATGGACTTTGTGGTTGGGTTGCCTCGGACTTTGCGGAAGGTTGGCGCGGTTTGGGTCATTGTTGATAGGTTGACCAAATCGGCGCATTTCATTTCTGTGGCTACTACTTATTCTACGGAGAGGCTGGCCCAGATTTATGTTCGGGAGATAGTCCGGTTGCACGGTGTGCCGGTGTCCATTATATCAGATCGAAGTCCTCAGTTCACCCCGTACTTTTGGAGAGCATTGCATAGTGAGATGGGCACTCAGATAGATCTCAGCTCAGCATTTCACCCTCAGACTGATGGTCAGTC
>ML241671.1:0-10058 GCA_005239495.1 Nicotiana undulata
TAGCCTAGTTCCACGATAGGCGCCATCACGGCCTGTTAGGATTTGGGGTCGTGACAAATTCATTCCTTGAGCATAATTTGATGATAAAAATCTGAACTTGGTAGATTTGGAGCACTCGGGAGTTGATTCGAGAGGCAAGCGTATTGCGGAATAGTTTCCGGGCTAGTTTGAGGTAAGTAATGTCTTTAAATCCTGTCCTGAGGGTATGAAACCCCGGACTCTGTACCCTTTCACGGGTTTTGGAATGCAAAGGTTGGAACTTTGGAAATATATTCCCTACTTAGGCAACTATTGAGTTGTGAAACCGATTTTTAAGCCTATGCTTAATAGTAATTATATATATTTGATATGTTTTGGGCTGTAAGTCATGTTTGGGGCCTAGTGCCCATTTGTTTAACCCCTTGAGGGCTGTTTTTACTATTTTTCTCACTTGATATGTTATGATTTTCACTCAGTCTTTTCTTGATAATTGTTTTGACACTCAGAGTATTTTGATACTATTTATTGAAAATGAAACACTATTTTTGGGTCGAGAACCCGGTATATTTATGGCTTGAAGGGCATGCTGAGAGTGTCTGACTGAGTGAGGATGCGGGCCATTATTATGAGGATGTTGTGATATGAGTGGCTGCGGGCCAATATTGTGTGTGATTTATGCCATGTTGTGGCTTGTTATAGCGCTTGGGCTGTAAGAGCTCCTCCGGAGTCTGTACACACCCCCAGTGAGCGCAGGTACCTAATGAGTGATGCTGCCCGCAGGGCTGATACTGAGTGATTGTGAGGTTGCCTGATGGGCTGATACTGAGTGATTGTGAGGTGTCCTGATGGGCTAAACTGAGTGATTGTGAGGTTTCCTGATGGGCTAATACTGAGTGATTGTGAGGTTGCCCGAGGGGCAGAATTATGATGATTTTACTGAGTTTTTGAACTATGATTCACTTCGTTTTTCAAACTGATTTTTACTGAGAGTTTTACTGAGATATATTGAAATTATACTGGTTTCAAAGGATTTCTGGAAAAATCGTTTTCGAACTTATGTATTTGATGAATATTTGGCGGTGACTTGGTGTTTTTCTGTTTTTGTGAATTGGTGTATATGTGCTGCGTGTTTCGTATTTTCTCATACTGCAATTTATTTTCATTACTACTGAGTTGGCGTACTCATCATTACTCCTTGTGCCTCTGTGCACAGATCTAGGTACCGGCTCGGAGCAGTAGCTGTCTCTGTTCGTTTGCTGCAGTTTTACGGGATTTCGAGGTAGTTGTCCAGCGTCCACAACTTCTCCATTTTCCTTCCTTATTTAGCTTTAGCATTTCATTCCTTGACTTTATTCAAGACATTAGTAGAGTTAGTTTTATTTCGTAGATGCTCGTGACCATGTTGACTCCAGTCTTGGGAGGTTTTGTTTAGACTATTAGATTATTATTGGGGCGTAAAGACTTAATGAAATTGTTTTATACTATGTTGGATGTTTGTTATTGATTTGTGAAATGTTATAATAGAACGAATGGGTAGTTATGTGATGGTTGGCTAGCCTAGTTCCACGATAGGCGCCATCACAGCCTGTTAGGATTTGGGGTCGTGACAGGTACGGTTCGGTTAACTTTCGGTATTTTCTTAAAATCAGAAAAAAATGTAATGCTTTATTATTTTTATATTTAATATATAAATATATTTTCGACATGTAAATTTATTCGGTACGATTCGATATTTGTTCAGTTTATTTTCACAAAATAAAAAACCTATCCTATTATCAGTACGGTCATAAACTTATATAAAGGTCTGCAATTTTATTAAAAGAAACCTAAAAATTGATTTGGTATGGTATGGTTCGGTCGGTTGGTCGGTTTAACCGAATTTTAAATATCCATTGACTAATAATTATATATAAAAGCTCTAAAAAAGAAAAAAGAAAAAAGTTACTACTATTAATTACTTCCTTAAAGTCTCATATCATCAGAGGCGGACCTACATTGTAGGCAGAGGGGTCACCTGCACCGGAAAACTTCGATAAAAACTCTAAAAATACTTGTTAATTTCTTTAAGAAATAGTCAAACATTAATAAAGGTCCTCGTACCATTTTTTATGAGCAGTGATAAATTTTATTGAGTATAACGGTGCAACCCTGAGTGTTGAATTTTGGGTCCGCCTCTGCGTATCATCAATGTTTCCAAGTCTGTTCACGGGTGTTTCATGAAATCTTTAAAACTACATTATTTAATAATTTAAAGGAATATGAGACGAACAATTAATTACTTTTTAGTTTGTAATAAGTTATAATTTTTATATTCGTCCTTTTTCTTTTCTGTTTTTCTTTTGGAGTTCTACAAATATATGTTCTTCTTTAAACAAAAAAGCAGGAATGGCGGGAAGCACCCCGAGATATATAATGTTACGTAAGATTTTTCACTATTCTTTTTTATTTTATTTTAAACAATTGCAAATCCCTATGCTCGTAAAACCTGTATAAAGAATTAGCTGAGAATAGTAGCTGTGCAAGCTGTGTTCTCATTCTCAACATCATTTATTGTAGCAATTTAAAGAAATATTTGCTCAAATATCAAAATAACTATATTGTTATAAATAATTTATTTATGATGAATGTCTATATTTTAGAGAGATCGTTACTTGGTAGCTAAGTCATTTTTCCTTTATAAATAGAAGAATTCTATATTATTGTGATTGATCCCAAAATTCAATAAGAATTCTTTCTCTCTCTCTTTTTCCGCAATATTATTATTATTCTTCTTTTATTGTTTTATAACATATACGAATAACACCCTCGTACCAAATTATCTGTTATTGTTCACTTTTCGAGATTCAAATTAATTGAACTTTGATCTATTGCTTAAAATATATTTTTTACCATAGTGACATGAGAAGATCACAACTTGTAGTACTTTTAATATAGTTTTAAATACCTAAATTTTGAAAGATTAAGTTGATCTAATCTATTTTAGTTTCAAAGATTAGTTAACTAACATAGAATTCTCTACTAAAAGGAGACATCACACTTACAAACACCTACATCTATTTGATAAATGATGAAAAATATATATTTTTTAGTATAGTTGCATATTAGTTTTCGTGGGAGTCGCGGAAATTATGTGTTTGTTATGTGTAGGAACGAGTTTGGATGATAAATGATCAAAAGAAGACAATTTGGCACAAAAAGGAAGAGATGGGCTAAGAATTGGGAGCTCGTCCATGGGCAAGTGAAGCGAAGGCACGGATCGCTTCGCAAACTGAAAAAGTGCAAAAGCTGCCATGGATATGCGACGCGCAAAGGCAGACGCTGATTCTATCTCTCTATCCGAGATTGGATTGGATTGGACGGTTCTCCACCCCACATAAGTCATATAAATACATCCTAAAACGTAACTTTGGAGGAGGAGACACTACTTTAGGGTTACACAATATCTTTGGAGGCAAGCATACACTAGGAGCAAGGAGGAAGATTCAACCACGAGTTTTTTCTTTCTTCAACCTATTTTCTATTGTTGGTTATGAATTTTAGTGTTGAATTTTCACATACTACTATGAGTAGCTAATGTATTATTTAGGGTTTTGATGGAACCTTTTGGAGCATGAAGTTTGAATATAATTTAGCCTTTGAAATTTTTTACTTGTTCAACTACGTGCTTATTTCTGCTGATTGAATGGTCATCAATTGGACGTGCCTATTTATTTTGTATTGCTTGGAAAATTGTACATATTTAGGTAATTGTTGAACAACTTTACTTCTAATGTATATGAATGTCACAACCCAAAATTTAACCATGGTCGTGATGGCATCTATCTTGTTACAAGGCAAGCCTATTTCCCAAAATAACGCAACTAATTTAATTTTTAAGAATTTAATAAAACATATCCAATAATTAAATTTCTCATAAACTAAACCAACTCTAATTATCAATATAGATAATACGGAAACGAGCCCCAAACATTGAGGTGTCACTAAGTCATGAGCGTCTAAAACTATGAACTAAGTTCTATAACTGTCTAACTGTAAATACTATCCAAAGGAATAAATGATAAAAGGAGTAACAAGGTCATGCGGACGCTGGCAGCTACCTTGCAGTCTCCCCAAATAGCCGGCTTAAACTCAACGATCGCCGCACTCTAACTCACCTGGATCTGCACACAAAGTACAGGGTGTAGTATGAGTATAACCGACTCAGTAGTAACAGAAATAACAAAGGAACTGAGTAGTGGTGACGAGCTAAGCAAAACAGTCCAATTATTTATTTTTCACAATTTAATAATAACAGGAATAAACAGGTAAATTTCATAACTCAGTAAATGCCACAAAGAAATTTAACAGATAAATGCAGCAACAGCAAAAGTAAATGCAACCTCACAGCAATGTCACTTCATCACTTAGCACTCTCACTCAACACTCAACCTATTTCTTAGTAAAATGACCATAAAATTCTCATACGATACCCAAATTCGACGATTCTTTTTGCTATAGGTCCGTAATTACGATACGGATCTAATGTTTCAATCAAAAAAGAAATCGGAGCTTATTTTTATAATATGATATCATTTATGCTTGAATAAACAGCGTTGAAACATAAGAAAAACGAGCGCAACACAACCCAAACCTATCCGAAACTCACTAGAGCCCCTCGGGACCTCAACCAATAATTCTAACTCCTCATATACCATTTCCTGAACTTAATCGAACCTCCGGAACATCCAAAACAACACCAAATCAACCTCGGATTCAAGCATAAGAACTTCTAAACTTTCAAATTTCGCCAACGACACCGAAACCTATCAAACCACGTCCGAATGAACTCAAATTTTGCACACACGTCACAAATGACACTACAAACATATTTCAACTTCCGAAATTCCATTCCAACCCCGATACCTAATTTTCCAGTGCCGACCAAAATCGTCAAATTTCTAACTTTCGCCAATTCAAGCCTAATTATACCACATACCTCCAAATTACAATCCGGACACACTCCTAAGCCTAAACTTACCCTACGAAGCTAACCGAATCATAAAAATTCAAATCCGAATTCGTTTATTCATAAGTCTACTTCCTGTTGGCTTTTCTAACTTAGCTTTCTAACTAAGAGACTAAGTGTTCATTTCATTCCAAAACTATTCCGAACCCAAACCTACCAACTCAACACAGCTAAACAACACACAAAGAAGCAAAAAATGGGGGGGGGGGGGGGGGGNACACAAAAAAAAAGGGCAGGGGAGGGGGGGGGGGGGGGGGGGGGGGGGGGAAACGAGGCTATAACTCTCAGAACGACAGACCGGGTCGTTACAATGAAGAATCAACACGGCGTGTTTAAATGTGACTTTAGGAATAACAAAGCCTTGACGTGGTCATAGTGAGTGGTAAGATTGTTCCAGCTAGTGTTGTTCCGAAGAATATGTCGAATAAATTGTTGTAGTTGCCCGGGAGAGAATTACGACACCAAGTGCTCACGATCAGTAGCGAATAATTAGGCAAATTATAGGAGACGTAGCGGGAAAGATTCCTACAATTGAGAAAATCATTACTCTTGACCTTCTCTTGTCTCCAACCGTAGTATCTTTAGTTGTTAATTTACTATTTTAATTTATTAGTTAATTAGTTGGAAATATAAATCTCAATCTTTATAATTTAGAAAATTATTAAAACTTGTCTTTTTAGTGATAGTGAACAACTATAACTAAAGTCTGTCTCTGTGGGATTCAACTCCGAATTTTTAGATCGGATTATATTTACAGCAACCGCTTATCTTAGTGAGGACTAAAGTTAGGAGTGATCAAATTTTGACACAGATAAAATATTTCCCGAATTTTATGCTTATAATGGCCATGATTTCTGTGGAAGTGATATCAATTAAGCTTGCTTATTGCGATTTTTCTTGAAGAAACAAAAATCCCTCTCTTTATCACAAGAATAATTAACAGGAACAAAAGCACCTTTATTTCTCATAACAATCAATGATGAACACAAAATAGAGGATACACGGATTAATAACTAGTCACATTTCTAAAAGATCCAAAATTATAGATACAAGAAAAATTACTTAAAAACGGAAATCTATGAATTTCGTCGCTAATTTGTCATTGAATCGCTCGTAGCTAACAGAAATCGCTAAGCTATAGCCAGGGGCGAAACTACATTGTTCTAAGGGTGTCAGACGACCCGGCCTTCTCGAAAATTTTTACCATGTACATAACTAAAATATTAAGTTATAAAAGTATATAACATATAATGAACACTCGTTGTTGAGAAATATTTTTTACTTCTTTCAAGTTTGAACACCCTTGAAAAAGTTCTTGGCTTTGCCCATGTCTGTTGCTAAATAGGATTGACGACGGAATTTTTTATTTAGCTACATAATTTATCAGTGCTAATTCCTATTTTTCAAATAGTGAATAAGTAGAAAGTAACATAATTCAACTAGAAGCTTTAGTAATAGGAAAATTAACTTCATTATAATATTGCTGTTCTGTACATTGTTACATACTATAATTAGGTAATTTAAATTCTTCCTCTTCATACTATAAGTAAAAAAAACTACTCCATAAGAGTAAAAACAAAGGGGGGGAAAAAGAAGGAAATTTTTACTTCAATATTTAAAAATATTGAAAGACAAAAGAAAAGAAAAAAACCTATAAACATGTTTTAGGATTAGTAATCTCACTAACATTAGCAAGATGTCTCATCACATCAACTTGAACTCTAAGTGAAAGGATATAATCTAGGGTTTCTTTAATTAAAGAAACATTATCCATATATTCTCCACCAGGAACAAGACTTTTAAGAACTTTAGTTCTATTCTTCACCAATTTTCTTGCTATAGAAATTGGAGAGATCATTTTTCTACCTTTTCTTGTAACCGTGCAGCCGACCTCAACTTGTTTGGGACTGAAGTTTAGCTGTCGTTGTCTTGAAATCTTGCAACTTTTGGTTACAATTTTCTTGCATCTAATGCTCTTTTGGGACATAGCCAATAATCCCATTGAAGATTTCTTGAATATTATTCTCTTAGAAATATCATCATTTCCAAGAATATGGTTTATGATTATTTTGTTAGTGTCATCTTTTGAAGCATTGGCCAAAAGGGAATGACTCCAATAAGTAGAAGATTTTCTTGTTGAAGCCATTGCTATATCTGCTGATAATTTTATAGCTTTTTTTCTCTCAATTATGCTCATTTTTTTCTTTGTTGCACTGCATATTTGTAGACCCTTTATCCATTTCTTGAGAAATTCTTGCTTGAGTGAACTAGGATTCCTCATTCTTCAAACAATCTTGATTTAAAAAAAGAAAAAAAAAGGTCATATTAATTTTGGAATCAATAAAACCAAGAAATAAAGAAGATTAAAATAGAGTAGGATATATTAAGAGATTCTTGAAACATATATTAAACAAGAAAAAACAATGAAAAAAAAGAGCATAAAGTCTCTCTAGCTTGATTTACATGTTCTTATAGGTAGACAATTTGGTGTTAGAACTTGAATTATAGAGGCAATAAAAAGGAATTTATATAGCTACATATGATAAGAACATGCAAAAAGAAATAAAAAAAATAAAAAATAAACTTGAATCGTATGATTTATTAGGAGTGAAAATTAAGTGAAAAATAACATACCTTAGTCAACTTTCTTCCAACAAATTTCAAAACAAAAGATGTGACAAAATTTGTAGTTTCTTTATGATTCAAGAAAGTTGTAGCAGAAGCAAACAGAAGAAATGAAAGTAGGGGAATGAGAGGAAGAAGTTTAGTGAAAAAAAGCCAATTTATTTGTTCAGATGAAAGGGGGTGGGTGGGGGTGGGAGGTGCGGGTGGGGATAAAATTGGGGGGGAGGGGGTGGGCCAATGAGAGGAAGACACAGCACATGCTATCACATGGAAACCCATGGCCCACTTAGCAAAAAACCCTAAAAGAGAGAGAGAGGAATAATAATAATAATAATATCCAGTAATCTTGGTTTAAGGCAGAATAAATAGGTTCCCTAAATGTCATGCAAAACCTAAATATTTGTAACTCAATTTTGCTACAAAAGGACATTAACATATATCCCACACAATTATATTGCTCCATGAAATATTTTCATCCTTCCTGCCTGCCATCTACACCGGAATAAATAGAGTTTTCCGAAAAAACCTGCTAGTGAAGGAAGACCCCCTAGGAATAAGAGACATATGGCTAAAGAGAAAGTCAAAAAAGGATCTTTTGTGTATATAGCAGAGCGGATATAGGGTTTAAGCTCTATGAAATCATATAGTTATCAGAATTAAAATTATAATTTCAAGATAGAAATTGAATTTGTATTTATTTCATATTTATTTGTTGGCATTAGTTACCAATATTAATTTTTTTATACCAAAATGGTAGTACAGTCACACATTTCTATAACAATTTTGTTTGTTTCGAATTTTTGGCTATTATAGCGAAGTGCTGTCATAGAGAACATATATTATAACATAACATGAAAAATGATTCCGAAAAAACTTGACTTTTATAGTGGAGTGTTGTTATATAGGGATGATGTTAGAGAGAGGTCCCACATTGGATTTGAAATAAACATGGGATTAATTGTTATCCGTGGATGTCCTACTTCGCAACCAAACGAATCATGCGAGTTCAACCTTAAAGTTGTTAGCATTGAACCCACTAATTTTTAAAGTTATAATTTACATTTGTTATTTATTATAATTTTAATAAATTTTTACACATAAATTTATACTTTAGACTAAAAGTATTAGGTTAATATGAAATTGGTGTAGACAAGTTGCATCTACCCCTGTCTAGGGGATGGAAAAGAAAAAAGAAAAAGAAAATCACCCTTCATTTCTTCATTCATTTGAATAATTTGTTCAATAAAATATCTAATATTATCCTATAGTAATATAAAGTTTCCCGAATAAGTATTTAGTTTTAATTTCAATTCTATCATTTATCTCCCTTCAATATGAGAAGGTTATCTAGTTGAGGATTTAGTGGATAGAAAGTGAGGGGCTTAGTGGATAAATAAAGAAATTAAAAGGTAGAAAATTTAATTTAAGTAAACCAATTTGACTAAAGAAACAAATGGTTTGGTGTAATCCAATATCTGATGCAGTAAACCAGAATCTAATACTTTGAAACAGTAGGCCCGTTTGTTTCAATAAATTACAGATAAATAAATACAGTCAAATCTTTCTATAACAGCATCTTTATATAACAATATTTGTCTGTAAAACCAAGCTTTTTCAGAACAAATTTTTATGTTATGTTATAATATATGTTCTCTATAACAACACTTCGCTATAACATCTAAAAATATTCGAAACAAACGAGACTGTTATGGAGAAATTGACTGTACATAATATAATAGTGACACTTTCAAAATTCAAACATGACTAGGGCAAATGTGGGGTAAAGAGAAACATAAGCGTCATTAGCGGTCAACTCTCTCTCTCTTTTTCCCTTCCCTCCCATGTTTCTTCATCTTTATCTTTGATTTTGGGAAGGTGTACGGTTAGCAGAGATGTTTTTACTATTTAGTTAGTGTTTAAAATATATTTACTTTTAGTAAGTGTTTAATAATTTTTTACCCGCTCGGATGAAAATACTCTCATGCTAGATATGAGTGTTGTGTAAGTATTAAGGACATGTTGTCCTGTATTTACACTTTTTGTTGTTAAACTTTAAGACATCATGTCCTTAACTGTATATGTGCAGTGTAAATATTAAGGACATGGTGTCCTTAACTTCATGTGTGCAGTGTAATGTTAAGGACATGATGTCCTTAACTTGTATTTGCACCTTCTGTTGTTAAACTTTAGGACTTGATATCTTTCACTTCATATGTGCAGTGTAAATATTAAGGACATCGGTGTCCTTAACTTAATGTGTGCAGTGTAAATGTTAAGAATATATATAGTGTCCTTGTCACAACCCGAAATTCCACCTTTCATACCGTGACTGTGTCTAACGTCGAACCCGCTAGACAAGCCAACGTACACAACATTTGACATCTACAAATAACGTAACAGTATTTAAAGCCATTAACCTTCAAACCTTTACTGGAATATCCCGAATCAT
>MDKH01182481.1:0-24289 GCA_005239495.1 Nicotiana undulata
GGGATGAAAGATCACGAAAGGGGCTATTTATAGGACTGCCCAGCAGTTTCCGCCCCTGCGACCCTTGGATCGTACGTGCGGACTCGCACCTGCGGACAAAGGGTCGCACCTGCGAAAAGGCCTGGGCCCTGGGGAGGTCGCGCCTGCGAATTTTGGATCGCAGGTGCGGACTCGCACCTGCGGAAAAGTGGTCGCGCCTGCGATGGCCTGGGCCCTGGGGAATGTCGCGCCTGCGGAGCCGCTCCTGCGGAATGAGCCGCGCCTGCGATAGATTTCCGCTAGTGCGAGACTCGCGCCTGCGGCTCATGGACCGCAGGTGCGGTCACACCAGAAAAAGCCATACCAGCTATGAAATTGCTGGTTTTAGACCCCGTTTGGGGTCCGGGAGACCCCTGAGCCCACCCGAGCCCTCAAAAAATTACACCAACCAATCCCAAATCATATGACGGACTCGCTTGAGCTCCCAGAATACTAAAAACATCATCCAAACTATAAATCACTCTCCAAAACCCCTTAGTTCCAAACTTAAGATTTCCAGAAAATTTCAATGGCTCACCAATACGCCGAACGGGTCTATACAGCTAGGAATGACCCCAAATTTTGCAGACAAGTCATAAATGACTATACGGAACTATTGCCAGTTCTGGAATTCCATTTGGAGCCTGATATCAAAAGGTCCAATTCCAGGCTGAATTCTAAATCTCATGAAATCCTGAATTCCAATTCGGGTGCCGAAATACTCCCGGGTCATCAGAAACCCGAGGCGAATACACTCCCTAGTCTGAAATCATCATCCGGAGCTTCTGGAGCTATCAGAACTCGATTCCGAGGTCGTTTGCTCAAAATGCTGCTCGGAACCAAAATTAGCCGAATAGGTTAGCCTTCAGGAACCAAGTGTTCCTGAACTGGCCAAATCACTTCTAAATCTCGAACTACCTGCCCACACAAATCATAAGGCACGAGTAGCCGCTATGGAAAGAGTCATTCACGGGAACGGAGTCCCAACACACAAAACAACCGGCTGGGTCGTTACAATAACCTGGTGATCTTTTCCTGGCAACAACATAACTTGTTGACCTTTTCCAAACGCCAGCATAACCTGGTGATCTTTTCCTGACAACAACATAACCTGTTGATCTTTTTCCGACACCAGCATAACCTAGTGATCTTTTCCTGACAACAGCATAACCTGGTGATCTTTTTCTGACAACAGCATAACATGTTGATCTTTTTCCCGACAACAGCATAACATGTTAATCTTTTTCCCGACAACAGCATAACTTGTTGATCTTTTTCCCAACAACATCATAACTTGTTGATCTTCTCCTGATGCTAGCATAACTTGATGCCAACATAAGGTCTCCACTCCCTAGTTGATGCCAACATAGGGTCACCACTCCCTAGTTGATTCCAACATAGGGTCTTCAATCCCTAGTTGGTTCCAGCATAACCTGATGCCAACATACGATCTCCACTCCCTAGTTGATGCCAATATAGGGTCTCCACTCCCTAATCGATGACTTTCCAACATAGGGTCTCCAGTCCCTAGTTGATTTTACTTTTAGGCATGGGGTATCCACTCCCGCCCTTTTTATTGCTTTCAATAATGAAGTAGTATAGAGTTTTGTTACAAATAACTCACGAAAGTTTCCTAGTGAAAACTGGGGCAGAAAATTTCGTTCGTTTGTTTTGATGCCTAAGCAGGTTATACCTCGAGGCACATGGTTCGAGACGGCCAAAAGAAGAAGTCTCAATTCAGAATAAAATAAAATAAGAAAAAAGAAAAGAGTTGAACCCAAAGTACATAAGCGGAAAAGATGTTGACTACTTAAGATAAGATTGAAGTGAAAAGACATGCAGGTCCCGTCTTGTTCCGAAAAAGATGAGGAAGAATGACTAGCACCTGCAACTAACAAGCATTAAGATTCATATCAGAGTTTGCATGAAGAACCATCCAAGACTCAAGATCAAGTTTTAAAAGACTCATAGATAGGAATCTTGTAACTCGTAGCTGATATGCTTAGTTAGTCTTTTTCATTTTTAATTTTGATGTAATAACAGGATTGCGGACCGGAACCTCGACTGAACGGAACCTCACTCGACTCCCTCATCCTCTCCACACACTCCATCACTCTAAAACTCCTTGAACTACACGCGACCTGATTCCTTTATAACCCGGGATATGTAGGTTGTCCAAAACCAGGACTCGGTTGCACCCTTTCCCTTTGTTTATTTTCCTTTTTTGAATAAATATTTGGTCAAAAGTTAGTCACACGGCTCACGTTGTCTTTGCCTGAAAACTCTTCATGTTCCCACGCAAAGAGGGGCAGCTGTGAGCGCCTAATTTTTGACCATATTTAGATCTTTATCACCTTTTTAGTATGTAAATATTTGCTAAGTTTTTATTTCATTTATTTAGTAGGTTTATTAAATAAAATTAACTACAAAAAGAATTATACTTTTAAATATTAAATATATTTCATTTGCAAAATAAAAGAGAATTTACAATATATATATATATATATATATATATATATAATCTGTAGCACTATTAATGTTACAACTTTTCTTAGTACTTTCTTATTTTATTTTCTAGTTTAAAATATTAGTGTAGTATTTTTTATTTTTGCTTATCTTTTAAAAAAAAGGATCAACCATATTTGTCCACTTGGCAGAGATTTCTCCATATCCCACCATAATTAATTTTGGACTCACTTTCATATAGGATTCCTTTACCAGCCAATATTCTCAGTATTTATCCAATTTTTTCACGTACTCACACATAACAGATTTTTCCTTTTGAGTGCATTAGAAAGAGAGAAAGATAACTTGCAAGAAATGTTCACTCACCTGCTCACATTTTGGGCACTGTTATCCCACACCTTTGCTCCTATATAAACATACACACACGCGCAAGAAAAGACAGGAAAAAAAACAAAAAAAGGAGGGGAGGGGACAGACGGGGAAATAGGGGAATAAGTTTGAAAAGAAAAAAAAGAGAGAGAGAGTGAAGGATTGGGTATTCTTCTCCAAACACCCAACACCTTCCACCGAAACCACCATTAACGCAGTCTTTCTCCTCCATCCAAGCACCTCCATTTTCTCTTAAAATCCACCAATGCTTCAGCCATTAGAACGCATTGAAATATCACTAAAGGACACCAAAACCTCCATATTTGTTTACCCTTAATACTATTCAAAAACACCACTGGTTTTGTCCAATTTTTCAACCATGAAAGCTACATAAAAAAGCTCCAAAAACGCTCAAAAACCACCCCAAACACTCCTGAAAATGTCACGCTAAACGACCCCGAACTTCAGCGAAACAACCACCTTTTCCCACCAAAAATGCTGCTAAAAAAACAGCCAACATACAGAGACTAAACAGCTGCAAAACAGTCTCTAAACACCAACCAAAATGCAACAGAAACAGTCTCCTAACCGTTTTGTAGTCACACCAAAAACGTAGCACAAAATCCAGTAAAACAACACCTCTGTCGCCCCTTTTTCTTCCATCACGACTCAGTCGGCCCGAAACCATCTCAAACCCGCCATGAAAACCCATCTCCTTACCTCCAAAACACTACCAAAAGTTATCTAATGTTTCTGTGTCGAGGTTCCGAGTCAAGTCCAGTCGAGGTTATCGTTCGAGTCGTTGAGGTTACCACGGTCCTGAGAATAAAGTTGCTTCACTAGAGGTATTGTATTTTTTTCAGATCTTGTCTTGATGACTTATTGAAATTTTAAGGTCATTAATTGTTTGATTAAGTATTAAGTCTGGGATAATATATATTATTATTTTGCAAATTTGTTTCTTTCGGGCCTTTCTGTATTTTTTCTTTCTTTTTTTCTTCTTTCTTTTTTTGATAAAATGGAATGATGTTTGATTTCCTTAGTTGATGTTTTGTTGTTTGGATTTATTGTTTTAACTTCTTGACTCATGAATTAACACTATCTTAGCTATCATTATTTTAGCTTGTTTAATAAAATTGAATCTCGTAAGTATATAAATAGTGATGTAAAGAACAATGGGAAGTGGGTTTGGTTCCAATTCTTAGGAAAGAAATAATATTTGGACCTACAGAGCTGGCCCACCTCCGAAACTCTACTACTATTAGCCCATCCATGACT
Source organism: Nicotiana undulata (assembly GCA_005239495.1). Taxonomy (NCBI): domain Eukaryota; kingdom Viridiplantae; phylum Streptophyta; class Magnoliopsida; order Solanales; family Solanaceae; genus Nicotiana; species Nicotiana undulata. The sequence goes on from MDKH01182481.1 coordinate 4,132, forward strand.
TGCAATATAGATAATTCTCTCAACTGTAATAATAGCAAAGTAATACACTTTTTCATAATAATAATTCTCATAACTCTTGGCCTTACACTAATCTCTAAAATAGGAAAAATAATTCATGAATATGTTAGTATGCTTTTAGAGACGTTTTTTTAATCTACTATCGTGATTGTGTATACTTTCGCGTGACATAATTACGATTTCCCAAAATAAAACCAAGGTACACGTTCGCGTGACTTTGGCCAAATAATTTTAATAATAATAAAAGTGCTATTAATTATGTACACGTACGCGTGACATAATGTTTTACGCTTAAAAACTAAACGGGTATACGCATACGTAACTCATCTTTAAATAATTCTCTAAATACAAAAATAATTATATAATTAGAAGCGGTAAAAATATATAATGTACTTATGTACTAAAGTCAATAATTAAACAATTTGAGTCAAGTTTAATCATTAAGCGACCGTGGTAGAACCACGAAATTTGGGAGTGCCTAACACCTTCTCCGGGGTTAACAGAATTCCTTACCCGGATTTCTGGTTCGCAGACTTTAAAATAGAGTCAAAAATTCCTCGATTTGGGATTTTAAAATAAATAAATTTTGTCCCGAAACACCGTAAAAATCCGGGTGGCGACTCTGAAAATTAAATTAGTAATCCCAAAATCGATTTATGTCACTTAAATTGAAAAAACTCCCGTATCCCACCCCTATCGGGAAAAAAGGAGGTGTGACAAATAAAATATTGTTGCGCAACCCGATCCCACCATATAATAATAAACACAATCACGATTCACCCTTATATCACCACATTCCACCCTTATCACACCTTTTGCGGCATACAACCCGATCCCACCATATAAAGCAATTCACCCTTATTCCTCCTCAATTTATCACCCTTATTCCACCTATTGCGGCGTGCAACCTGACCTACCATACATATCAATTACACAGGAAGTATAGAAGCTTCACAAAATTGACACAAGGCCCTTACTAACACATAAAATTTAGAACAAGGCAACTGGGAGAATTATAATCACTAACGCTCTACACAAATACTACTACTCGGCGATACCAAACCAGGATATCACAAAAATGTAACTAGGAACCGCTTAAGCAAATAAGGGGGAACAATGAATCTACGGGATAACAAATATCTTCAACAAGGGGGAACACAACATCGAACAGGTAGCAATTAGGCATGGAATTACAAATAGACATGTAATAATTAAAGCAGGGAAGAAACAATATAACGAGAACGGAAAGAAACAGGCAAAACACATAATTTGGCGACGCATAAGTACTCGTCACCTCACATATATGCCACTCACATGATTGTTTCATATAACAATTAAGACAAAGGCTCCTAATCCCTCAAGTCAAGGTTAGACACAACACTTATCTCGATCCACAGACCACTCACTGCTCAATTACCGCTTTTTCTCTAGATTCCACCTCCGAACCACTCGTATCTAACCATAATTAAATTAATAACATCAAATTTTGCTAAAGAAATAAATTTCAGTACATAAATTTAGGTTTACCAAACTTTCTCCCAAAAAGTCAAAAATTCACCCCGGAACCCGCTTGGTCAAAACTCGAGGTTCGGATGAAAACCCATTCACCCACGAGCCCGAATATGTAATTAGTTTCAGAATCCGACCCCAAATCGAGGTCTAAATCCCCAATTTTCAAAAATCCCCTATTCTTCCTAAATCCCTAGTTTACTACCTTGAAATAACAAAGATTAGGTCTAGGAATTCAATGGGTGATGTTAGAAATGTAAGAAAATTAGTTAAAGAGTACAAACCTATGATTTGGTGTTGATTCTTCCCTTCAAAATCGCTCCTAAGTTGAGTTCTAATGAAAGAGCTATGAAATTTTGGGAAAACTCTTGTCACTGTTCTGTTTTTAGTCATAGGCGTCAAGCCTTCTTCGTGTTTCCGAAAGGCTACCGCGATCGCAAAGCAGCGGCTCAATTAGCCTACGCGTTTGTGAGATACTCTTTGCGTTCGCGAAGGCTTATTCCCACTAGCCTACGTGTTCATGAGCCATGTGTCGCATTTGTGATGAGTATGGTCTCTTCCCCTCCCACAAGTCCCATGTCTTCGCGTTCGCAATAGAATGGTCGCGTTCGCGAAGGGTAATGCCCCCGTTGCACTGCATTCGCGACCTAGCCTTCGTGTTTGCGAAGAAGAATTTCCCACATAGTCCAGTTCACTCTTCGTGTTCACGAACGAACTCTCGCGAACACAAAGAAGAAAACACCAGATGACACGCCATAAAGATTGTGCCTCCAAATCTTCAGCGCATAAACAATGGCTGCCAACTCTAAATCATGGACAGGGTAATTCTTCTCATGAACCTTCAACTACCGAGACGCAAATTCAATCACCCTAACCTCCTGTATCAACACAGCTCCGAGCCCAACACGGGAGGCATCACAATATATCGTGTAAGATTCTGAACCTGATGGTAACACCAACACCGGCGCTGTAGTCAAAGCTTCCTTGAGCTTCTGAAAGTTTGTCTCACACTCGTCCGACCATAAGAACGGGGTACCCTTATAGGTCAACCTGGTCAACGGGGCTGCTATAGATGAATACCCCTCCACAAATCGATGGTAATAACCCGTCAAACCCAAGAAGCTCTTGATCTCCATGGCTGAAGTGGGTCTAGGCTAGTTCTGAATTGGATCAATATTCTTAGGATCTGCCTAAATACCCTATATTAATACAACGTGTCCCAAGAACGTGACTGAATCCAACCAAAACACGCACTTCAAAAATTTAGCATAATCTTGATTGTCCCTCAGAGTCTAGAGAACTATCCTAAGGTGTTGGTCATGCTCCTCCCGACTGCGGGAGTATATCAAGATGTCATCAATAAACACAATCACAAAAGAATCCAAATAAGGCCTGAACACTCCGTTCATCAAATCTATAAATGTTGTTGGGTATTGGTCAACCCAAAGGACATCACCAGAAACTCATAGTGCCCATACCGCGTCTGAAAAGCTGTCTTAGGGACATCGGATGCCCTAATCCTCAAATTATGGTAGCTAGAGCTCAAATCAATCTTCGAAAACACATTGGCACCCTGAAGCTGATAAAATAAATCATCAAATCCTTGGCAATAGATACTTGTTCTTGATGGTGACTTTGTTCAACTGCTGATACTCTATACACATCCTCATAGACCCATCCTTCTTCTTCACGAACAAAATTGGTGCACCCCAGGACGAGACACTTGGTCTAATGAAGCCCTTATCGAGCAAATCATGCAACTATTCCTTCAATTCTTTCTACTCTGGTGGGGCCATTCGGTATGGCGGAATGGAAATGGGCTGAGATCCCGGAGCCAAATCAATAGAAAAATCAATATCCCTGTCGGGTGGCATCCCCGGCAGGTCTGTAGGAAATACCTTTGGAAACTCACGAACAACAGGCACATCCATAGAAGGAACCTCCGTACTAGAATCACGAACATAAGCCAAATAGGCCAAACACCCCTTCTCGACCATACGCCGAGCCTTCATATAAGAAACAACCCTGCTGGTAGAATGGCCTGGAGTCCCTCTCCACTCTAATCGAGCCAACCCCGGCAAGGCTAAGGTCATTGTCTTGGCGTGACAGTTCAAAATAGCGAGATAAGGTGACATCCAATCCATACCCAATATAACATTGAAATCCACCATATCGAGGAGTAGAAAGTCTACACTGGTCTCAAGACTCCCAATGGTGACCACACACGAATGATATACATGATCTACGAAAATAGCATCACCCACAGGTGTGGACATATATACAGGGGCACTCAAAGAATGACGAGGCACAACCAAATATGAAGCAAAATAAGATGACACATAGGAGTAAGTAGACCCCGAATCAAATAGAACTGAAGCATCTCTACTGCAAACTGAAACAGTACCTATAATAACAGCATCAGATGACTCAGCCTCAGGTCTGGATGGAAAAGCATAACATCGGGGATGGGGCCCACCACTCTGAACCATATCCTTGGGATGACCTCTAGCTGGCGGGCCTCCTCCTCTAACGGCCTGACCTCCACCTCTAACAATCTGGCCCCTACCTCTAACTCTCTGACCCCTACCTCTGGCTAGCTGAGCAAGCGGTGCAGCAACTGGTGTCGGAACCATGGCATAAGAACTCTGATGTTGTGGCTGAACACCTAATAATCTCGGACAAGTCCTCCTGATATGCCCACAATCACCACACTCGAAACATCCATCCTGATACTGTGGCTATGGAAACTGAGACTAACCCGAACGAGCCAGCCGACAACGGTAATAACTCTAAATAGGAGGTGCACTGATAGGAGCTGGTGTTGCACTATAGACTAGCCGCCCAAAAGGAGGCACATAAGGACCACGACTCCCTGAAGCATTGTGGGATGCCTGAAGCGTTGTATGGAACGACCTGGGAGGATGGCTTCTACCAAAAGTATGCCTGCCTCCAGATGAGGCGCCGCTGAATCCACCGGAATGACGAGGTCTCTTGTCTGACCCTTGTCCTCCCTGTCCAAGAACCATCTCGACTCGTCTGGAGACATTGGCCGCATCCTGGAAAGAAATCTCGCTCCCAGTCTTCTTAGCCATCTGCAATCTAATAGGCTGATCAAGTCCCTCAATAAACCTCATCACCCTCTCTCTCTCTCTCTCAGTAGGAAGCAGAAGGATAGCATGACGGACCAAATCCACAAAACGGGTCTCATACTGAGTAACAATCATGCTGCCCTGTTACATCCCGTGATTTTAACAACCTTGATACCGTTATATATATATTTGATATGGTATTTTGAGTGGAATATTTTTGTAAAATTGTTCGAAAAAAATATGATTTTATATAGTTATTAATATTACTACTTTCGAATATGCTTTAAATTATACACGTAATATGAGAAAGTTTATGAGATTTTCTTTATTAAAAATATAGAAGTTATTTTTTTCACAAGGAAAGACGGTTATCTTTTTTTACCATTTTAAGAATTAAGCGTACGAAAATTTTTACACTTTATATGAGATTAGAAAAATTATAAGTTGAGAAAATATATTTTTACATGGATATTTTAATAAAATAATGTTGTATGTAATTATTTTATATGATATCACATGACCATGATAGTAGGGTATATATAACGTGTATTAAAAGTGAATATTATATTAAATAATTTGAAATAATTCTTAATTTTGTGTGTAATTGGTTAATTATCGGGTAATCGGACATTACCTAATTACCTAATAAGTGGATAAAAATTAAACTTTTTCCATCCCCACCCCCACCCCCACGTGGCCGCAAGCCACATCTTGGACAAATGACTCTTAGTCATTTTGGTTAGGTGGCAAAGTAATTACATAACACTTCATTCCTAATATTTTCAAAACCAAGACACTTCAATCAGAGGCCAACTTCATTTCTAATATATTGACTACAAATAACATTTTCATTCTCAAACACTTCAATCATTAAATGGAAACATGGAAATGCTTGGTAAAGTGACGTATTGAATTTCCAGAATACTAGTCCATGTGCTTTTCCTTTAGTGCATGTGAGGTCTATTTCCAAGCATTTATTTCTCCTTTAGATGGGATCATTTAAGGGACTTGGGTAGCTATGCTAAGGATAACAAAATGCAAATCGAAATTCAAGAAAAGAGTATTCCGCGGATGTTTATTTCGTTGAAGCAACTTTTCATTACTAGGACCCAGCACTTCTTAAGTTCTCCAAAGTCGTGTGTTAGAAGGATTGTCAAGAAAACCGTTTCAGGTATGTTAAGTCTAATCCTTCTTTCTTTTGGCATGATCCAAGTAACAGTACGTAAACATAATGATATTCCATAAGTGGTTTTACTCTTAGCAGTTAAGGATGTCTATGTTAGTCATTCCCGTAAAGTGATATTCGAGCATGTCTAAGTATGTATCGAGTTCCCTATGGACGTATATGATAAAGATATTAATGTTTATAATATGGTAATAGATGCATCTTCATGAATATTCATTTAATCGTGCTACGGACGATCGAGCAGTCATGCATTTACCACCAGACTATGGTCGGTCGGCAGTTACCACCGGACTATGGTCGGTCGGCAGTTACCACTGGTTGGGCAGTTATGTATTATTATTTACCACTAGTTGGGCAGTCATGTATATTCATTTACCACCGAGCTACGGCCGGTCGGGCAGTCATGCATTTACCCCCGAGCTACGACCGGTTTCATATTTACCACCGAGCTACGACCGGTCGGGCAGTCATACATTTACCACCGTGCTACGGCTGGTCGAGCAGTTACCGCTGATCAGTTGGGCAGTCATGCATCATACTATATGGATAATATTCTCAGAGAGAAGCATTGCATATATGCACTTTAAGGATTCAGGTTAATTCTTATATGTTTTTAATTAATGTTGACTTACTGTTATGTTTCAGTTATGCCTTACATACTCAGTACATTATTCGTACTAATGTCCTTTTGTTGGGGACGCTACATTCATGCCTGTAGGTATAGATAATCAGTTTGACGAGCCCTCATAGTATACGATATTGGATTCAACGAAGGATTGGTAAGACTCCACCTCATTCGGAGTGCAGCCGAGTCTATGAGTCATCGTGTCAGAACTTTTCTACAGACTTATGGGTAGGCCGATACCCTGTCCCATTTGATGTTAAATAGTCTTAGAGGCTTTTTAGACAGAGGTTCATTTTGTACAGTATGTCAGAGGCCTTGACGGCCCATATATATTCATGTTTTAAGAAAATGGTTCAGTGAAACAATATTTTCCACTTATAGTTATACATTATGAGTTGTGGACATGTGAGCCCATGATAGTTAAAAAAGGAATGAGTTCAAACAACTCGACCTATGTATGTTCTAGTTTTGGTGAAATGATCATGAGTTACAGAGTGGTTCGCTCGGGCCAGCCCGGCATCGGGTGCCAGCCACGCCTCCCCAAGTTTGGGGCATGACATGCCCTGCTGGAGATGCTCGAACTGGTGGTGGCGCTACTCTCTCAAGGTGATAGGCAGAAACTTCTCTAAGAAGAGATGCGATAACTGGTCCCAAGTAAGAGCAGGCGACCCAACTGGTCTAGTCAACAAATAATCTCTCCACCATTTCTTAGCAGAATCAGTCATCTAAAAAGCAGCAAAGTCGACCCCATTGGTCTCCAATATACCCATGTTCCGAAGAACCTCATGACAGCTATCAAGATACTCCTGGGAATCCTCTGAAATAGCACCAATGAAATGGACTAGAAAGAGCTTAGTAAACTTATCCAAACTCCATAAAGCCTCAGAAGACATAGGTGACCCATCACAGGGTTGTGCCGTAGAAATCGGCTGAACTACTCCGACTAGATGAGTTGTTGGAGTCTGAAACTAGGGAGTCATCTGCTCCGGAGTGTGAGTAGCAGGAGTCTGGGCTCCTCCTCCAGCTTGAGAGACAGCTGGTGCCATAGAGAATGCACCAGTCTGGGCCACACTCTCCATAAGGCCAACCAATCGGACCAAAGCATCCTGAAGCATTGGGTTGGCAATAAACCCTTCTAGGACCTGAGCTAGTCCAGCAGGAATACTCTGAGTTGGAACCTCCTCATCGAACTCTACCTGAGGCTCCACGGTTGGGGTTGCTGCTCGGGCTCTAGGCTGAGCCTTGCGCCTGCCTCGGCCTCGACCTCTGCCCCTCGTAGGAGCTTCTGTTGGAGATTCTGGCTGCTACTGAGCTAAAGAAACAGTACGCGTTCTCTCCATCAACGAGAGAATAAGAGTAGAAGAGTTCAATCAGTATTAAGAAAATAAAATTGCACGACAAAGTTGAATAAAAGTGAAATTTGTTCCTACTTTACAGACTCTGGGAGATAAGTACAGACGTCTCCGTACCGATGCCCCAGACTCTACCAAGCTTGTCCGTGAATTGTGAGCCCTAGGCAACCTAGTGCTCTGATACCAACTTGTCACGACCCGAAATTCCCACCGTGGGGATTGTGATAGAGCCTAACATCGCACTTTCCAGGCAAGCCAACGTCAGAGATTATTTAGCCAATTCATTCCATTTTTAGTGATTATCAGTAAACAAGCATAATGAAGCGAAATAAACATGAAGATGTATAAATATCTATTTCATTTACATGCTACTTCTACCCAGAATCTGGAGTCACAATTCACGAACACACTATGATTTTCTTCTAACATTTGTCTGAAATAAATTACAACTGTTTGGATCTCAGAGATGTATAGTCTATAGCCAACCTCGCAATCAGCCACTACCTGCTCCAAAATCTACACAGGAAGTGCATAGTGCAGTATCAGTACAACTGACCCTATGTACTGGTAAGTGCCGAGCCTAACCTCGATGAAGGAGTGACGAGGCTGCGGCGGGACACTCACAATATAAATAACATACAGTGAATAATAAGATAAGAAAGAAGGAGAATGTAAAAGCAATGACTTGCAGGGAATAAATACAGAACTTAACGTGTCTCATCAGTATTCAGCTATAACCAATCCTTAAGTGTAAAGCAAAACTACCGAATCACTTACACAATCAAAGAAACCACATAAACACATAAATTGTTGCGGCGCGCAACCCAATCCCACCGTACATATCAAAATCCACCCTTATAAATAACAAGATATAAATAAAATATTGCGGCGCGCAACCCGAATACACCATATCATAATAAACACAATCACGATTCACCTTATATCACCACATTCCACCCTTATTACACATGTTATGGTGTGCAACCTGATCCCACCATAAAATAGAAATTCACCCTTATTCCTCTTCAATTTATCACCCTTATTCTACCTATTGTGGTGTGCAATCCGACCCCACCGTACATATCAATTACACAGGATGTATAGAAGTTTCACAAAATTGACACAAGGCCCTTACCAACACTTAAAATTTAGAACAAGGCAACTAGGAGCATTATAATTTCTAACACTCTACACAAATAATACTACTCAGCGAGACCAAACCTGGATATCACAAAAATGCCGATAAGAACAGCTTAAGCAAATAAGGGGGAACAATGAATCAATGGGATAACAAACATCTTCAACAAGGGGGAACACAATATCTAACAGGTACCAATTAGGTATGGAATTATAAATAGACATGTAACAATTAAAGCAGGGAAGAAACAATATAACGAGAACGGAAAGAAACAGGCAAAACACATAATTTGGCGGCGCATAGGTACTCGTCACCTCACATATACGCCGCTCACATGATTTGTCGTATAGCAATTAAGGAAAAGGCTCATAATCCCTCAAGTCAAGGTTAGACACAATACTTACCGATCCATAGGCCTCTCACTGCTCAATTACCATTTTTCCTCTATATTCCACCTCCGAACCACTCGTATCTAGCCATAATTAACTTAATAACATCTAATTTTGCTAAAGAAATCAATTTCAATACATAAATTTAGGTTTCCCAAACTTTCCCCCAAAAAGTCAAAAATCGACCCCAGGTCCGCTTGGTCAAAACTCGAGGTTCGGACCAAAAATCCTTCACCCATTCATCCCCGAGCTCGAAGATATAATTAGTTTCATAATCTGACCCCAAATCGAGGTCTAAATCCCAAATTTTCAAAAATCCCCAATTCTTCCTAAATCCCTAGTTTTCTACCATGAAAGAACAAAGATTAGGGCTAGGAATTCAATAGGTGATGTTAGAAATGGAAAAAATGAGTTAAAAAGTACAAACATATGATTTGGTGTTGAGTCTTCCCTTCAAAATCACTCATAATTTGAGTTCTAATGAAAGAGTTATGAAATTTGGCAAAAATACCGTCACTGTTCTGTTTTAAGTCACAGCCTACGTGTTCGCGAGCCACGTGTCGCGTTCGCGATGAGTATGGTCACTTCCCCTCCCCCAGGTCCCATGTATTCGCGTTCACGGTAGACTGTTCGCGAAGGGTAATGCCCCCGTTTCTCCGCGCTCGCGACCTAACCTTCACATTCACGAAGAAGAATTTCCCAAACAGTCCAGTTCACTCTTCGCATTCGTGAGAGTTCCTTCGCGAACGCGAAGAATAAAACACCGGATGATAGCTGAAGCACTAAAATCAGATTTTTCTAAGTTCAAAACATCCTGTAGCCTATCCGAAACTCACCCGAGCCCTCGGGGCTCCAAACCAAACATACGCACAAGTCCTAAAACATCATACACACTTACTCGCGCGATCAAATCGCCTAAAAAATTCCTAGAACTACGAATTCAGCACCAAATTGAATGACATTTTTAAGAAAGCTTCAAAACCTTTATTTCCACAATCGAATGCCTGAATCAAGTCAAACCAACTCCTTTTCTCACCAAAATTCACAGACAAGTCTTAAATATCATAACGGACCTCTACCAGGCTCTGGACCCAAAATACGAACCCGATACCAACAAGATCAAACATTAACAAAATTCTTAAAACCATTAGATTTTCAGTCTTTCAATTTTTAACAAAAATTCATATCTCAAGCTAGGGACCTCAGAATTCAATTTCGAGCATACGCCTAGATCCCATATTTAATTACATACCCACCGGGACCATCAAAACATGGTGTCGCGCCCCCTTTTTCTCGTAAAATCGGGTTTCGACATTTGACAACTCCTTTTGAGAGAAGGGAAAAGGAATTGGTTGTTAGAGTCGCCACCTAACAGATTAAGGTGCGTTAGGGCACCTATAACAAATAACTCAGATTATACCAGTTTACATCACCAGTGATAGGGTAAGGGATCAAATTACCTTGAGGGGAAGGTGTTAGGCACCCCTCGAGGTCCACAACGGTGAGTCCCCACCTAACTTAAATTATGCGAATTAGTCTAAGGATGGGGGGTCCTAAATTTTTTAGCCTATAGGATCACCCCGTGCAACATAAATAATACTTTGTAACTCCCCCAAGACGGGGGTGTAACTCATATTATTTAGCGGGTACAGACTATCATCTCCTGCTACCCGAATTACTATCTTTGAGTTTTTACCTAAAGCGCTCTAGTTGATTCTAACTCGTGTCCTATGTGTGCACTACCCGTCCCTTACCTTTGATCCTAAAGGCATTGGGACTTCTATTTAGGATGGTTCTAGACTAGACCTAAGTTGCTCAAAATATTAAAATACTAGGCGACATACAAAAAAGTTAGGACTTTTAAAATAAAGACAGATATGGGCTCAAATTAACCTCCACATATAAATAATAAATGCACGCAGTTGTATATAGAATCAGTTTCTTAACGCGAGTATTAGGACCTACATGTAGATTTGCCTACTGATTTTAGCGCAATATCTGGGCGTTTCATTCAATAGTGAATAACAGCAAATCACAAGAATGTGTCCAGAATTATTTATATAATCCTATAGGCATGTTGTCTAGGTGATTGACAATGATAATCGAAGAAGTGTATTCAGAATAAGTTAATAGAATCCTATAGGCATGATTTCTATAATTGAACTGACTTAACCCTATAGGCATGATTTCTACAAGTGTACTATTTTTTACCCTATAGGAATCATTTCTAGAATTGAACTGTTTTTAATCCTATAGGCATGATTTCTACAAGTGTACTGATTATAACCCTATAGGCATGATTTCTAGAATGGAACTGATTTTAACCCTATAGGCATGTTTTCTACCATTAGACAGTGTATAAGCAGGAATTTACACACATTGGACCAGAAAACAATTAAGCCACGTATTGATCCTATATGCATGGTTGCTAACCCACAACTACTGGGCAAATTGATACACCTGAAGGCAGGATTTAAAGCATGTAATCAGCATAGAGAACCTATACAATTTCAACACCATAATAAGGAACTTATAAGCAGAACCAACAACACAAATAGAGACCCTATAGACATGATTTCTACCCGACTTTGCGAATGAAAATAAAAAACCCTTCCCAATTTTACTAAATACCCCAAAATTGTTGCTACAAAATTATTACAGACTAGGTTAATGAATGAATTACATAATAAAATAAACTATAGAGAGCCTACCACAGGCCCAAATACACATGGGCAACCCATGCCTTCAACCTATAACAGCTCCAAGTCTCATTTTCACAATAACCAGTGATGAATAATTCACCCATACCACACAGAACCAAAACTCTAGTGTATCAAAGTTTCCAAGGGCTTCAAGAACCCATGGCAATGCTCACACTAAAGAAAAAATGCTCAGAAACAGTTCAAAGTAGATTAGAAACTAAACCCCAGTGCGTCAGAGTTCACAAGGGTCTCACATGGACACAAGTAGTGCTCACACTAAGGAGGTTAGGGACATAACCTAAAGGACCTAGGAATGGAGATTCAGGATAGCATAAACAACACATAGAAGGAGGAAATGGCCAAGGAGAAGACTTTGAAAAGGCATACTTGATCTTAGGAAGTCAACATAACAGAGTTCAAAACATAGAGAAATGGATATCAAGAGTTGAACACATAGGCAGAAATACACTGAAAGATCTAAGAAAATAATTTAGCAGGATTTGCACAGTCATTCATGCACAAATGCATAGTACTTAATAAGTTAAAGTCTGAAAGGTCTAATTAGGCTAAGTGTGCATGCTAACATTAAGAACAAGATTTGTTTATTCACAAACAATATTTGGATATGGTATGAAAGTAAAAAGTCAAATAATCATAGTTAATCGAATGAACTAAAGACATGCTAAAAGACAGGTTATTAGGGTACATGTGTGATAGAAAAGGGGCTTAGCACTGATCAAACATATCAAGAAAAACTTTGTAAAGATTGAGGATAGGTGAACTAATAAGTATTATAGTATTACCCTAAGAGATTACAAGAAATTCAAGGCAAGTGCAGAACTAACAAAACTTCATACAGGAAGCAAATTAAAATGTATTAGCTAACACCTAAGAGGATACATATTATTCAAAACAAACAGTCTCAGAACTAACAGTGTTACTTAGAGAACTAGAGAGACTCGAACAAATATGAAATTGATAGAATCATGCTCAAAAATAAACTTTAAACGTGCTAGATCATAAACATAGGTCACAAATGCATAAAACTAAACTGGAAAAGGTACAGTAACTCACCAGTTAGGTGAGAAAAGCAAGAATAACACCTTTAATAGTCAAGAACCCAAAATGTTTGGCTTGGCTTTCAACTGGACAAAAACCAGAGATAAAACAAGATAGCAAGAGAATACATAGCCAAATCTTAAGTTTTTTAGTAAGATTACAGTGATTCCAGGTCTGTCTTAAAGGGGAAAGGGGAGGGGTTTATATAGTAGCAGATATTGAATCTAGTAAACAAGGAAAATTTGTAAAATCAAACACAGATTAGGAAGCAATACACACAGAATCGGTAAAGAATCAGTTTTGAAGCAGAAAAAAAGTAAACCCTAGTTTTTAGGAAAAGAAATATCAACGGAATATACATAAGAACAGTAGCATATGATGAATTTAGATACAAATAACACTAAAATCAAAGAATCAAAGAAATTTAAGTCCGGTCTAAAGAGAATATTGACAGAAGATAAAAATCGGGCAAACATATAAGGAAACAAAGCAAAATAAACAGGAAAGAAAACATGCAAATCAGTTTTTTGAAATCGATTTTAGAGAGAAATTCATAAAATACTAGTTTTTTAGGAAAGGTGTAGATCCCAGAGATACAAACGATATCAGACTCACATAATATAGAATCAACAAAATATAGTCCAGATACCAGAAATAGAACAGAATCGGAGAGATAGTACTTGCCATGTTAGGAAAGTACTATGTAACACCATAAGGAATCGACCAGTAGAGAGAAGATCCTAATATGGTATGGAGATGAGAAGGAAATCCCATTAGAAGAGGCATTAGGAGAGGGGATTAGGGGTGTGACAACTAGGGTTAAGGTTCTTCAGAAGGGGGGGGGAGTTTAAAGAGTTTTGTGATGGCGGGTGAGAGGGAGTGAGGGTTAGGGTTAGGTGTTAGATAATTAAAAAGGGTTGGTTGGTTGTGGGCCGTTGATCTTAGAGTTCAACGGCCAGGATTTTAAGGTTTGGGTGGGTTAATTGAACGGGTATGGGTAGCGACCGGGTTAGGTTAATGCGTTATTTGGTTTGGGCTCTAGGGCTTGAGCTAAGGGTTTTGGTGTTTGGGCCATTAAATTGGTCCGAAAATCAGCCTGTTTTGGGCCAGCTCTTGAAACCTTTTAAAATTAATTGAAAAATAAATTATTGAAACTTCTAATAAATAATAAAAAATATTATTTAAGCTGTAAAACTAATTTAAAATAACAATTCAACATTATAAAAATATAAAAATGATACTTTGTCATAAATAATGTAATAAACGCAATTATTTGTATAATATAGGCCATTATTGTAAAATTAGACAAATAGCTTAAAAATGCTAATTTAATTATGAAAAATAGAATAAATAATATTTGAAACATGTATTATGGATGCAAATAATAATTTTAGGTAACTAAGTCATCGCAAAATAATTTAAAGGATAATTACTAGATATTTATATAATTTAAATATAAGAAAATTAATTTAAAGCTCTAAATATTATGGAAAATTATAGAAAATGCTTGTATAGGTTTATGAATCAAATGATGATGCATATGCACTCTTTCATGTATATTCAAAATAGATGAGTAAAAAATTGGGTATCAACAGCTGTCCTTCATTACCCCGGAAGAATGAAAGAGTTATCGGGTAAAGAAATAATGATCGATTTTGACCGAATGTGGTAATTTGAAAGACATAGGCCGCACTTTGGCTTCTGAGCTACCTACATATTCCCGGTCTTACAAGAATCAGGCCGTGTGTAGTTCTGGATCCAACGGTGGAATAAGTCGATGGAGTTATTGTAAGAACGAACAAAATATTGTGAACAAGATGGATCGGGATTGGAAAATGGTTATGGGTAATTGAATAGATGTCGGATGAGAATGGGTAATGGACGATGATCGGTTACGTTTGAAATAATTTGCAGGATATGAATGTTGAATGGAAACTGGAGCGAACGTTTCTCCCGTTAGGAGAATGGTTGCTTTTGGGATTACCTGCAAACTCAAAATATGATTGCATGCAAGTATATATAGATTATTGTGTAAACTTAAACATGATGCAAATTACCTTTGGACCATGAAGATTGTCTTTCGACGGTGAGGATGACTTCCTTAGACCATGATGTCCCGGGCCATGAATTATGCGGTAAGGAATTCGCAGGCCATGAAATGACGTTCTCGGGCCATGAAGATGGTGCCTCCGAACCATGATGCCTTTGAATAATGATGTGCAAAATTGGGAGATCCTCAGACCATGGCATGGTGTCTTCTAGCTATGAGGATGATGCCTTCAGAGTGTGACGCCTTCGGACAACTTGGTTATATATCAGCCCATGAGGTGCAGAGACATGATGCAGAGATAATAACTAGATAGAGGTTAGTATTGCGTAGAGGTGTGGACAAAGCTCAGCCCCGAGAGAAGAGAATAATGCAAAGTTTATAATAGAGCAACATTTATGCAAAGGGAGACAGTGCTTAGTCTCATGCAAGGATCGAGATAGTGTTTAGAGTCATGCAAATGTAGGGAAGGCAATGCTTAGACATATGCGGATAGAGAGGCAGGGCTTAGCCTCATGCAATAATTGAGACAGTGCTTAGTCTCATGCGAAGAGAAGGAAATGTTTTGACTTATGCAAATAGAGAGGCAGGGCTTAGCCTCATGTAAGAATTGAGACAATGCTTAGTATCATGTGAAGAGAAGGCAATTCTTAGCCTTATGCAAATAGAGAGGCAGGGCTTAGCCTCATGCAAGAATTGAGACATGTCTTAGTCTCATGCGAAGAGAAGACAATGCTTAGCCTTATGAAAATAGAGAGGCAGGGCTTAGCCTCATGCAAGAATTGGGAAAGGTCTTAGTCTCATGCAAAGAGAAGGCAATGCTTAGCCTTATGAAAATAGAGAGGCAAGGCTTAGCCTCATGCAAGAATTGGGAAAGGTCTTAGTCTCATGCAAAGAGAAGGCAATGCTTAGCCTTATGAAAATAGAGAGGCAAGGCTTAGCCTCATGCAAGAATTGGGAAAGGTCTTAGTCTCATGCAAAGAGAAGGCAATGCTTAGCCTTATGCAATAATTGAGACAAGGCTTAGTCTCATGCAAAGAGAAGGCAATGCTTAGCCTTATGCAAATAGAGAGGCAGGGCTTAGCCTCATGCAGCGTTTGAGACAGTGTTTAGTCTCATGCAAATGTAAGAGTAAGAGAGAAGTATTCTTAGCTGGAAATATGTTTATGCATGGCGATTCTGTTGTTGTGACGATGCTTATGGCGATGACCTATTCTAGT
The DNA here is from genome assembly GCA_005239495.1 of Nicotiana undulata. Classification (NCBI taxonomy): domain Eukaryota; kingdom Viridiplantae; phylum Streptophyta; class Magnoliopsida; order Solanales; family Solanaceae; genus Nicotiana; species Nicotiana undulata. The sequence goes on from MDKH01182481.1 coordinate 20,466, forward strand.
GACTGTGACGTTATCAGAGACATTACGACCTCCTTGCCATAGAATTTTGAGGGTCCTCCTCAAAATTCTGTCCCATTTATCTAAATGATCTTATGGCTGCTCTGCATGCAATGTCGTTGGCTGAACTTGCTTCGGAATTTTTAGGGTCCTCCTCCTCAACTATCATATTGCAGTCCATATCTTCATCTTCCAAGAACAGGTTCCTTAGCCCCGCCAAAGCTTTTTCTTCTTCAGATCCCCATATTGTATCGGCCTGATAAAAGGATTCACTCAGATGTGGCACTGGCTGCTCAAGAGGGTAATAGGGACCATGCCATGGCAGCGACAAATCATCATATTCTTGCCAGGTATACGGATATCCAAGCCTAAAGGTTGTACTCTGACGTTTCAGCTGTATTGGCTTGGTAATGCCTTGGAGTTTCTTCCCAAGTCCTTTGTCGGGTGCATACCCCGACCATGCCAGTATGCTATCTATTTTGTCGATCCACCATTTATCTTTCTCAATTGCATTGACGCGCTTAATGCGGTGATAAGTCTCTCCGCCCAACTTCCTTCTATTCTCCACGATCGGAACAGTTTGGTTGGTATAAATGGGATTGCTCCCATCTCCATGAATGATTACTTCTTGATGATTCCATTCAAATTTCACAGCCTGCTGCAAAGTGGACGCAACAGCCTCAGCGGCATGTATCCAAGGTCGTCCCAACAACAAGTTGTAGGATGCGGATATGTCTATCACCTGAAATTCAACATCTAACCAAGTAGGGCCCATCTGCTAGCATAAATTGGTTTCCTCAATTGTGGCTCTTTGCGACTCATCGATTGCCTTCACATTCATAGTCCCTACTCGTATTTCATGCAAACCCTTTCCCAACCATTTTAGAGTTGTCAATGGACAGATGTTGAGGCTGGATCCTCCGTCTATCAAAACTCTGGCAATAAACTTATCCTCACGTTGCACTCTGATGTGCAGTGCCCTGTTGTGGCTCAATCCCTCTAGAGGTAACTCATCTTCGTGAAAGGTGATCTTGTGGCTCTCCAACACTTGCCCCACTATGTTGTCCATTTCCCCACTGGTGATATTGTTGGGCACATACGCTTCATTCAACACCTTCGTCAGAGCATTCCTATGCGCCTCGAAATTTTGCAGCAGTGAAAGGATGGATATCTTGGTGGGAGTTTTGTTCAGATGGTCTACCATATAATATTCCCTTGCCTGTACCTTCCTCCAGAGATCATCCGGACATGTTTCAATGATGGGTGGTTTGGCAGCGGCTTCCTTACTTGTTCCTCCCAAATTCTCAGGTGTATAGATTCTTCCAGTTCTGGTCATCCTTTGTGCAGCACTAGAATCTTCCATTTTTGCTTTCTCTTTCCTCCTGGCTTCGGCAACATAATTGGATTTAAATGGCAGTGTGGATACTACCGTCACAGTGAAGGGTGTGGTTACTTCTACTTCAAATGGAGTAGGTGTAGCTGCAGGTGTTGTCACTTCGATTTTGAATGGAGTTGATGCGGCTACCTCAACTTCGACTGATGGTTGTACCTGTACCATAATAGGAGTGAGTGTGACTGCAGGTTTCTTAGGGTTATCAGCTTCCCGAATAATCCCAATTGAGCCTTCAGGATCCCATTCTTCATAAGTTTCTATCACATTTACTCATTCACCCCTATGGTCCGGGAGAGGGTTGTTGCGGACATTGGGTGCGGCTTCCTTTGCTTGTATGACTTTCGTATCAATCTGTGTCTGAATCTTGTCTTTCAGAGTGCGGCATTCATCAATGGTATGTCCGTTCATGCCGGAATGGTATGCACATGTTTTGTTTGGGTTGACCCACTGGGAGAAGTTTTCCATGGAAACATCGGGAATAGGGGTGACATATCCGGCAACCTTTAGTCTTTCATATAGTTGGCTGATGGGCTCAGCAATAGGAGTGTATTATTTGGGTGGTCTGCGATCGAAATTGGGTCTGGGTTTTTGATAGTTTTGACGAGCTGGAGGTGAATGATAATAGGTTGGCTGGGATTTATAGGTGTGGTAGGCGGTAGCGGGTTGAGGATATCTAGGAGGTGAATGTTGGTATGCAGGTGTAGGTGTTTGGTATGTGAGTGGAGATTTTGGGCCTTGGGCTACCATCACTGCCCTTATTTCTTTCTTCTTTGATATGGCCCCCGACTGTAATGCTTTGTTCGTAGCCTGCAATGCCTCAAAATTAGTTACCATTTCGCTCTTGATCCCTTCTTCAAACCTTTCCCCGAGTTTGATGATGTCGGAGAATTTGTGATTCTCGATGAGCATTAACCTCTCATAATATTGTGGATCCTGGGCCCTGACGAAGAATTTGTTCATTTGCTCTTCTTCCAATGTCGGCCTAACCTTTGCAGCTTCTGACCTCCATCGAGTAGCATACTCGTAGAAAGTTTCTGTTGGTTTCTTCTTTATGTTCTGTATGTAGAAGACGTCTGGTGCATTTTCTGTATTGAACCTGAATCAATCCATGAAGTATGATGCCATGTTTACCCAATTAACCCACTTCTTGTGATTTTGACTAATATACCAAGATAGGGTGTCTCCAGTGAGACTTCTCATGAACAGCTTCATGCAAATCCTTTCATCCTTCCCAACTCCCACGAGCTTGTCACAGTATGTCCTCAAATGTACTTTTGGGTCACCTGTTCCGTCAAACATGTCGAACTTAGGAGGTTTGTAACCCTCCGGTAGTTCTACGTCTGGCTGAATACATAGATCCTCGTAATCCAGACCTTTAATTCCTTAGCCTCCTTTAACACCCTGGCCTCGACTTGTGAGCTTCTTGAGCTCCTTTTCCATATATTTGATGAGCAGGTCCTTCTCGGCGGATTCTGGTGTGTATGAGGTTGGTTGAGTGGATTGGGGTAATGTTTCTACGTATATGGGATTGTTTTGATGGATGCGGGGGGTTTGAGTGTAGCGGTGATCATTAGTTGAATTTTGCGGATTGGGGATAGTTTGTGGGGTATGTTGAGGAGTATGGTATGTAGTGGTTTACGGGTATTGAGTCGGAAGATGTTGGTGTTGAGGAGGGGTTGGTACTCGTAGAGGATTGGGATTTTGGGGAGGTGTTGCGTATTGATGGGGTGCGGGAGGATTTTGCGGACGTTGGTTTGGTGTGTTTTGAGGAGGTAATGGGTTTTGAGTATTTAGTTGATTGATGTCTGGGACGTTTAAGGTGAGGGAGAGGTTTTCCAAGTTGCGGACCTGCTCAAGCTCCCCTTGCAATTCTAGTATCTTCTGCTCCAACCGTAAGACCAAATCATTTCGTGCTGGAGTGCTCCAACCGTCTGAAGTCTCAACATTATCTGCATGTGTAGCAGTGTCTTTCCTAACACCACTCATATCATCCATTTTAGCTTTTCCCTTACGTATCAGATTGCTTGGAGGAGGAGGGGTGGAGGGCCTTTGGATCTGGTGTGATATGCTGATGATGCCAGTATGTGTGAGCTAACCTTAGGGATTGGAATAATCAAAATAAAGAAAAACAAAAAGGTAACCAAGTCAGTAAGGATTTTGAAAAGGTATTTGCAGTATTTAAACACGTATTACGAAAATATAAATGTGCGTCCTAATTTGGGACCCTCGTTGTGCCCGAGGTAGGCCTAGCGACACGTAGATTTGGAGAAATTTAATGCGGATAACTACCTCATTTCATTAATGTAGTAAATAAGGCGAACCTAAAAATGACAATAAGTAAATGAGTCACTAATGGCATTTGCCTTATTACATTCTGTGAAACCCCACGTGTTATTTTTCTCTCTTCTCTTACGTAAAATACGTAACGTGGCGT
>ML241673.1:0-17040 GCA_005239495.1 Nicotiana undulata
TTAGATATAGAGATATGTAGGGAAAATATATACATGAGTAAACTTGTTCGAAAAAGTGATTTACACATTTTAACTTTAATAATAACGTATTTTTTGTGTGTGCAGAAAATGAAATGCGTTCAGTTGAAGCTATTGAAACAGGAATTTGTGAACGGTTTGTCCTAGGGGTAATTTGTCCACCGGAAGAAGATTCAAGGATATGCCTAACGGAGTGCACTAACATATCCAGAGGTCATAACCCCATTAATCATCCTTGTTTACAAGGCAAAAATTCAAGTTTCTGCTTTTGTCAGTGGCTCTCAGATTTATGTTAATGGAGATCTTCTACTTCCATCAAACACTCATTATTATATATTCTCGATCCATCGACACTTAAGTACACCAAACAATTATAGAAGAAATTAAACTTTGTTTACAATATATAAGAGATAATAACAATTGTACTTGCTCATCTCTCATGATGTTGTGTTGAGTATAAGAATTTCCTAAAGTATGATCAAATATTCAATTTTTTTAAACAAGTTTCTCAACATTCGAGAATTAAACTAACAGAAATTGCCAAGGGTTACAATGTAGACCTTCAAATTTTAAATTCTACTATAAATTTTATTTAACATGTCAAGTGTGACTATAAAATCACGAGTTCAGTTGAAAGATTTTTATATACAAATTAAGGAGCATTACCTTTCATAGATCATGAATGTTACGATAAAAAACTGGAGGGTCATCACCGGCACTTGGCAAGCATTCTATCCGGTAATGGCACTCTTAGGACCCGTTTGGCCATAGATTTTTCCAAAATAAACTTGGGTTTTACTGACAAAACCAGCTTAATAGCTGGTTTAGGGCCAAATCCCTAATAACACATATGTTTTTTCAAAATAAATTTGGGAAATATGTTTTGAAAACGTATGTCCAAACACATTTTCATCTTCAGGCCAATCTTCACCCAAAGCAGATTTTTCAAAACAAATTTGAGAATCTATAGCCGAACGCTAACTTAGTTAAAATGTCAAGCATAAAACGTACAACACCCTGCTGAGCAACTTTGTACCATCATATATCATGTTATCATGTAAAGACACAATGTTCTCATGTGTAAATCTGAATAAGTCGGATCTATAAGTACGTAGCGAACATCGAATAAAAAAACAAAAAGAAAAGAGCAACACCCAGCCCAATACCATGGTACAATATGTACATTTTTAGCTCTTTAACCACACCTGAATATGGCCTAATTGACAAAAAAATTAGTTTTTTGCCTCACACAACTTACACTAATTGTGTGAGGCTTTATTTTATCTGGTGACAAAATGGACCCATGGTTTTGCGGACCTAAATAGATAACAAAGGTCACATTGTAACCGAAAGCGACACTTTTTAGGGTGGCCTATACAAACAAAACCTTTACCCTAAAATAATGGTTTTCACGACACAAACGTACTTATCGTTGGTCATCTCTAAAAATTTGAAACAAATTCTCTTAAGTAAATATGTCATTCAATGCATTTCATAATTTAAAGAAATCATAGTCATTTAAAGATCCAAAGGCATATTTATATCATAATTATATAGTCATATTATCCACTAAAAATGGGTTGAATACTGAATATTTTAAAAATAGGTCAAATGTGGATAAGATCTATATTTTTTATTTAAAAAATGGATAACTAATGGGTTTAACTTTTGCATTTGCAAATATAGAAATTGGCTTTCTCAAGTTTGGGAGACTAGATGTATACGGTCAAAATCGGGCCTCCCCGATTTTATTGTTTAATCAAGGCAAAGGAGTTGCATCGGAGGTAGCCTCGTAATGAGTTGGACCCGAGCTCGAAGATGAGGCATCAAGCCTAGAGATCGAAGTGTCCGTTGAGATCTAGGCCAGCAATAATCGAGACCAAGTATGACCGACTTCGAGTGAAGCATAATAACGGAATGGCGAGATATCTGTAACCAGTCGAAGATCACGGCGGGAATCCCGGAACAGATCAAATCAAGAGCGGTTATTAGTACTACTCATGGGATTTACTTCCGTAGTTAAAAGTGTACCTTATTTAGAACTCCTCTATTACATAAAGAGGAATCCCATTCATTTGTAATCATCATTATTCACTGATAAAAATACATACACTCGTTATTCTCTTGCTATTTAACTTAATGTTCATCATAATTGCTCTATCATTTACTATTCTATCTCGAGACTGTCTCAAATCGAGATCGAGGTTTTTCTTACATACTGGTTAGATTTATTTTATTGTCTAATTCTTCCGTTTAATTCCTTGTATATCAATTGGTATTGAATTAAATCACATATCTTTAAAACCACAATATAAGTTTAATTGTTATACGAATATGAGGTAAACAATTTGGCGCCCACCGTGGGGCTAAGGATAATAGTGATTGTTCAGCGCTGATTCTGATAATACACACTATTTTACACTTGTTCTTGTCAAGTTTCTTTGCTTTCAGGTCAAACTTACAAAACGCACCCACACACGGTGATATTGGCCTCAGATTTCACGGGAAAAATGATGATGTGATTTATCTAGGAGTCGAGGTGCCACAGGCTAACTTTGGAGGAGCACCGATTGCCAACCCGTCGATGTCAGTTCACACGTTGCTTTAAATACAAACCTAGGCGCAGACCTCGAGGGCTTTGGTGCGCATGCTTGGCTCCGGATCTTTGAAAAAGTCCTCGATGCGGCGAAAGTGAATTTACGCATCTTCAAAAGCTTAACCAAAGAGAGGTGCATCGCGGTATACTTTTTTCTTTTCTTCGGTGGGTTATGATTCCTAAGTCGGGGTGTTTATAAACCTCTCTTCACTTTCTGGAGAGCATGCCTTGCAAGTCTCGTATGGTGGCGATTTTGATAAATCTTTTTGATATGCCACTTGGATCTCACTCTCCTGAAGTGCTATCCTAAGTGCGTATTGGTTCATCATGCCGATCCAATGCCAGAGAGGTCGAATGGTAACGAATCGGGGATTGATAATGCGGTAATAAAAATGCTCGAAGAGCTCACCAAAATAATTGAGTCAGGAGAGAAGGAAATCGAAGCTATTCATAAAAAGGTGGAAACATACAACTCCCGAGTTGATTAGATACCGGGGGCACCGTCAATCTTGAAAGGGATGGATTCGAAGAAGTTTGTACAAAAGTCGTTTCCTCCGAGTGAGGATCCAAAACCCATTCCAAAAATGTTTCGTATGCCGGACATACCTATATATAATGGGACCACCGATCTCAACGAGTATGTCACTTCCTACATATGCGCCATCAAGGGTAACGATTTGGAAGATGATGAGATCAAATCTGTGTTATTGAAAAAGTCCGGAGAGACCCTGTCGAAGGGAGCAATGATTTGGTACCACAACCTACCGCCAAATTCCATCGACTCATTTGACATGTTAGTAGATTCTTTCGTTAAGGCGCATGCTTGGGACATAAAGGTTGCAACAAGGAAATCAGACATTTACAAGGTAAGACAGAGGGAAAATGAAATGCTGAGGGAATTCGTATCCCGATTTCAAATGGAACGCATAGAGTTGCCACCGATCACTATGATTGGGCCGTTCAAGCTTTCACTCAGTAGTTGAATGAACGGATATCCATAGCATCACGTCAGTTGAAGAAAAAATTGATCGAGTATCCAACTGTAACTTGGGCAGATGTACACAATCGGTAGAAGATCAGGGTCGAAGACGATCAACTCGGAGCTCCTTGCGGTTCGGTGCATCCAAACAGGTCAACATCTAAAAATAAAAAGGACATCGATAGGGAACCAAGGTCAAACAAAGACCGATATCAACCGTACGCCGCAGATCGAAGGAACAGTGGTCCATGACGCAAATTCTGCCCAAAACGATAGAAAAAATGATCGATGATAGAATTCTTGAGGACTTATGAGAAAAATTGGTTTTTACAAATATGTCGATCCCTCGGAAGCACCTCGGTTATCAGAATATAATTTTAGCATCGATGCATCAGGTATTGTATCGGCAATCGGAAGGATCAAAGATACTAGATGGCCCAGATCCATATAGCACGATCCTTCCCAAAGAAACCCCAATTTGATGTGTAAATATCATGGAACGCATGGTCACAGGACCGAGGATTGCAGAAAATTAAGGGAGGAGGTAGCCCGTGTATTCAATGAGGGCCACCTTCGAGAGTTCCTCAGTGATCGAGCCAAGAATCATTTCAGAGAAAGGCACGCCAATAGGAAAAATGAACACGAGGAGCCGCATCATGTCATTTATATGATCGTCAGTGGGGTCGATATTCCGCAGGGACCCATATTCAAACTCACTAAGGTATCAATCACTAGGGAAAACGAACCCGAGATTATGTGCCAGAAGGCACCGTATCATTCAACGATGAAGAAGCAGAAGGAATTTCTCAACCGCAAACGACGCTCTAGTAATTTGTATCTTATTAAATAAAGTTCAAGTTATGCGTGTTTTAGTGGATCCAGGTAGCTCGACAACTATCATCCCATCAAGGGTCGTGGAGCAGCTCGGCCTACAAGATCAAATCGTGCCCGCAGCTCGTGTCTTAAACGACTTTAATATGGCCAGTGAGACAACTAAATGAGAGATTATCATACCGGTGAACATGGCTGGAACCATTCAAGATACCAAGTTCCATGTAATCGAGGGCGACATGAGATACAATGCCCCTACTCGGAAGGCCTTGGACCCACAACACGAGGGCAGTCCCTTTCACTCTCCACCAAATGATGAAATTCTCGACGTCGGAAGGGTAAAAATAGTGTACGGGGAATAGCATGCTGCAAAAGAAATGTTCACGGTCGATGAGGTAATACCTATATCAGCACTATCAACCTCGGAAAGGTCGAGCATCAAAGGTAAACAGGAAGCCAAACAGCAACCACCGCCACTAGCCTCGACCGAATCAGGGAAGAAGGAATTGGAAGAAGAAGAGGAAGATTTTTTGACTCCTCAAACTTTTTGTTGTTCCGGAAGATACCGACGCTACCAAATCAACGGTCGAAGAGCTGGAGCAGGTTAAATTGATCGAGTACCTGCACGAGCGAAAGGTATACCTAAGAACGGGGTTAACCCCCGAACTCAGGAAGAAGCTTATTCAATTTGTTATTGATAACATAGATTGTTTTGCTTTGTCCCACTTAGACATGACAGGGATCCCACCGGAGATAACAACATCGACTAAGCCTGGATCCAAAGTTCAGACCGGTGAAACAAAAGAGAAAATTAAGCTTGTTCAACGAGAACGTTGGGGTTACAATGTGCAGGGGCAGAGACCCCCAAGTATAAGCGGTGTCATCCGACACCGCTTCGTCGAATTTTTTTGATATATATGTGTGTGTATGCATGCGAGCGATTAGTATGCAGAAATTAAATAATAATAAATAATTGAAATGACGTTGCTTGTCAAAAGGGAAGGCTTAGCTCACACGGTTAAGCGCCTAAAATATTTGTGGGATGTCATGGGTTCGAACCTTAGTGAATCACTCATTCTCGAACAAAATCAAATCGTAAAAAATAAGTATTGAAGAATCTTTTAGTGATTATGTTAGGTTCTTAATACAAAAAGAAGTATTAAGTAGTATTTTCAATTGGGATACTATAAGTTCATTTCAAAAGAGTAAACAACACTCACTGAGAAAAGTTATAGTAATGCACTTTATTAATATGACTTAGAACTATATATTTTTTTAGTATATGATATCATTATATTGGGTCTCCCTATTTCTTTAAAATATCGACACCGCTTACAAGAAATTTTGCGTACACCCCTGACAATGTGGACCTTCTAATTTTAAATTATACTATAAATTTTATTTAACATGTCAAGTGACAAAAAAAAAAAAAAGAGTTCAGTTGAAAGATTTTTTATATACAAATTAAGGAGCATTGCCTTGCATAGATCATGAACGTTATGATAAAAAATTGGAGGGTCATCACTAATAAAATGTACAACGCACTGCTGGGCAACTTTGTACCATCATATATCATGTTACCATGTAAAGACACAATATTTTCAATGTAAATCTGAATAAGTCGGATCTCAAAGTACGTAGCGAACATCGAATAAAAAAAAAAAAAAGAGCAACACCCACCCAATACCATGGTACAATATGTACATTTTTACCTCTTTAACCACACCTGAAGATGGCCTAATGACAAAAAAAATTATTTTTTTGCCTCACACAACTTACACCTAATTGTGTGAGGCTTTGTTTTATCTCATGACAAAATGGACCCAAGGTTTTCTGGACCCAAATACGTAACAATGGTCACGTTTTTACCCAAAACAACATTTTTTAGGGGTGGCCTATACAAACAAAACCTTTACCCTAAAACAATGATTTTCATGAGACAAATGTATATATCGTCGGCCATCTCTAAAAGTTTGAAACAAATTCTCTTAAATAAATATGTCATTTAATGCATTTCATAAATGAACATTTTAGAAATAGGTCAAATATGGATAAGATCCATATTATCCATTTAAAAAATAGATAACTAATGAGTTTAACTTGCATTTGCAAAGATATAAATTGGAGCTTTCCCAAGTTTGAAAGACTAGAAATTCTCCTAAAAGTGATCATATTTAAGAAGCCAAGGATAATATTGATATTCATATTATCCGCCGATTAACCCATTTTCTATCCGTATTAAATATGCGTAGAATATTTTATCCGTTTTTGTATTACCCGGTTCAACTCACCCATATCCGACCCAACCCTTTCATTTTCCACCCCTACCTATGAAATACAAATGTAATGCTTGATGTTGTTGGGTTATGCATATATGTGTTTTAGAGGTGGTGAGATGACGAGTACGTGATAGGGTTTGAGTTAGTAGACTCCGGGATGACTGCAGGTTTGAACTGGAACGAAGTGTCTACAGTCTTACTCGAATATCTACAAATATAATACTCCGTACTTTATAATAACCAAAGAGTAATCTAGTAGTAATATTTATTGAAAATATAATTATATTTTAGTAAATTTTGTAAGTTCCAACGTGAAATTTGGAGTGTCAAAATCTCTTGTTCACTTGGAGTAAAAATAAAAAAAGAAGTTGGTGAGTTTGTATTCTGCTCTTTTCATATTGTCTGTCTTGATATTAATGTTGAATTAGTTTTTGAAAAAATATTATTAGTGATATATTAATATTATTTGAGATTTTAAACTTAATTCTTTAAGTATCTTTCATAACATAAACAAATTTTAAAAATTGTTTTGTGATAAATTCTGTGTTTATAATTACACAATATCAAAATCAATTACACAATATGTACAGAAATTTCACAATTCAAATCACATTACCTTTCACAATACTTAAACTTCAAACCGAAAACATTAGGAAGCTTGTACACCATGAAAATTCACATAAGTGATACTACCCAACGAGACCAATTCAGAGTATACCATGAAAGTACCGATAAACCAGCTTAAGCAAACAATAAGAGACAATGAAGCTACGGAACAACGTTTACACAAAAATGGAATTTCAACGTTTTCTTGAAAATTTCATTCGATTTGATGTTCAATTCGTAGTTCTAGGTGTTATTTTGGCGATTTGATCGCGCGAGCAAGTTCGTATGATATTTTTAGACTTGTGTGTATGTTTGATTTGGAGCCCCGAGGGCTCGGGTGAGTTTTAGATAGACTACAAAGTGATTTAGACTTAGAATTTTTGCTGGTGTCTGCATTTTCTGGGAACTTGCCTCTAATCTCGCAATTGCGAGATCAGAGTTCGCATTTGCGAACATCCCCATCTTCTGTCAGGTTCGCATTTGCGAACCATTTATTCGCATTTGCGAAGTATGCCTAGGTCAGCCTAGGTTCGCATTTGCGATAATATGGTCGCATTTGTGGAAGGCCAGTAATTGCATTTACGATGATAGTCTCGCATTTGCGATGGGAACTGGGGAAGGGGATTCTTCGCATTTGCCAAGACATGGGTCGCATTTGCGATCCTACGCGTACATTTTGTTCGCATTTGCGAAGGCAGCAGAAATGTGGGAGTTTCGCATTTGCGAAGCTTTTCTCGCATTTGCAAAGCCCAGGTCGCATTTGCACCTGTGTTGTTTGTGGAGAAGAAGATGGGTCGATGAGGATGTGTATAGATTTATCGGCAGTTGAACAAAGTCACCATAAAGAATAAGTATCTGTTGCCGACGATTGATGATTTATTTGATCAGTTTCAGGGTGCCAAGGTATTTACAAAGATTGATTTGAGATCTGGCTACCATCAGTTGAGCATTAGGTATTTCTATATCCCTAAGACAGTTTTTCGGACTCGGTACGAGCATTATGAGTTTCTAGTGATGTCTTTTGGGTTGACAAATTCCCCAAAAACATTCATGGATTTGATGAACCGAGTGTTCAAGCTTTATTTGAACTCCCTTGTGATTATGTTTATTGACGATATCTTGATCTACTCCCGTAGTCAAGAGGAGCATAAGCAGCATCTTAGGATTGTGCTTAAGACTTTGAGAGACAACCAATTGTATGCTAAATTTTCGGAGTGCGAGTTTTGGTTAGATTCAATCGCTTTCTTAGGTAACATCGTATTAGCAGAGGTCATTCAGGTAGTTCCTAAGAAGATCGAGGCAGTTATGAACTGGCTTAGACCCACGTCAACCACGAAGATCAGAAGTTTCTCGGGTTTGGCGGGTTATTACCGTAGATTTGTGGAGGGGTTTTCATTTATAGCAGCCTTGTTGACCAGGTTGACCTAGAAGGGTGCCCCGTTCAGATGGTCGGACCAGTGTGACGCGAGCTTTCGGGAGCCGAGGACAACTTTGACTACAATTGCGGTGTTGGTGTTGCCCACGGGTTCAGGATCTTACACGGTATATTATGATGTGCCCCGTGTTGGGATTGGTGCGTTGTTGATGCAAGAGGGAAGGGTGATTGCATATGCATCACAACAGTTGAAGGTTCACGAGAAGAATTACCCTGTCCATGACTTAAAGTTGGCAGCCATTGTTCATGCACTGAAGATTTGGAGGCACTATCTTTATGGCGTGTGGTGCGAGATATTCATAGATCATAGGAGCCTTCAATATCTGTTCAAGCAAAAGGATCTCAATTTGAGACAGAGGAGGTGGTTGGAGCTATTGAAAGGCTATGACGTCACCATCTTGTATCATCCCGGGAAGGCCACTGTGGTGGCCGATGCATTGAGTAGGAAGGCAGCGAGTATGGGCAGCCTTGCGTTTATTCTAGTCGGTGAGAGGCCGCTTGCATTAGATGTTCATACATTGGCCAACCAGTTTTTGAGGATGGATATTTCATAGACAACCGTGTTCTAGCTTGTATTGTCGCTCGATCTTCTTTATTTGAGCGTATCAGAGATTGTCAGTATGACGACCTTCTTTTGTTGGTTCTTAGGGACACAGTGCAACACGGTGGTGCCAAGCAGGTTATTGTTGGAGATGACGGAGTCTTGAGGATGCAAGGTCGTGTTTGTGTGTCTAATGTGTATGGACTTCGTGAGTTGATTCTTGAGGTGGCCCACAATTCCCGATGTTCTATTTATCCGGGTGCCGCCAAGATGTATCATGACTTGCGGCAACATTACTGGTGGAGGAGGATGAAGAAGGATATAGTTGCTTATGTATCTCGATGCTTGAATTGTCAGCAAGTAAAGTATGGGCATCAGAGACCTAGTGGTTTGCTTCAGCAGATAGAGATTCCTGAGTGGAAGTGGGAGCGTATCACTATGGATTTCGTTGTCGGACTCCCACAGACTCACTGGATGTTCGATGCCGTTTGGGTCATTGTGGACTGGCTGACTAAGTCAGCGCACTTCATTCTTGTGGTAGTTACCTATTCTTCGGAGCGGTTGGAAGAGATTTACATTCGTGAGATCGTCCGTCTTTATAGTGTGCCCGTGTCTATCATTTCTAATCAAGGTACGCAGTTTACCTCGCACTTCTGGAGGGTATCACAACGTGAGTTGGGTACACGGGTTGAGTTGAGCACAATATTTCATCCTCAGACGGACGGACAGTCCAAGTGCACATTCAGATCTTGGAGGATTTGCTCCGTGCATGCGTCATAGACTTCGGAGGATCGTGGGATTCGTTCTTTCCCCTTGCAGAGTTCTCCTACAAAAGCGGCTACCAATCGAGCATTCAGATGGCTCCCTATGAGGCATTATACTAGGTGGTGCCGGTCGCAGTTGGGTGGTTCGAGCCAGGAAAGGCTCGGTTATTGGCTACAGATCTAGTACAGGATGCCTTGGATAAGGTCAAGATTATTCAGGATCATCTTCGCACAGCTCAGTCCATGCAGAAGAGTTATGCCGATCGTAGAGTTCATGATGCTGCATTCATGGTTGGGGAGAGGGTGTTGCTTCGGGTATCACCCATGAATGGTGTCATGAGGTTTGGAAATAAGGGCAAGCTGAGCCCTAGATATATAGGACCTTTTGAGATTCTTGAGTGCGAGAGGTGGCTTACATGCTTGCGTTGCCTCCGGGGTTATCAGCAGTTCATCTAGTGTTCTATGTGTCCATGCTTCGGAAGTATCACGGTGATCCATCCCACGTGTTATATTTCAGCTCTGTCCATTTGGACAAGGATTTGACTTATGAGGAGGAGCCGGTGGCCATTCTAGCTCGAAAGGTTCGTCAGTTGAGGTCGAAGAGTTATTTCAGTCCGAGTGTAGTGGAGAGGTCAGCCCGTCGAGGCAGCTACTTGGGAGTCTGAGTTGGACATGCGGAGTAGATATCCCCACCTATTCACCAGTTCAGGTACTTTTCTATGTCTGTTCGAGGACAAACAATTGTTTTAGAGATGGAGAATGTGATGACCCGATATGTCATCTCGTGTTTTGAAACCTAATTCTGTGATTCGAGGCCTTAAAATCATGTTTTAGCCTTCCTCGATTTTCATGCACAGTCCGCACATCTTTCTGGAAAGCTTTTATGTTAACAATTGATAAAAATAAGAAATGTTTCCTAAAAACTTCATTTGAGTTGACTTCGGTCAACATTTTTGGTAAACGGACCTGAATTCGTGCTTTAATTGTCACGGTGGGTCTGTATCGTGATTTGAGACTTGGGTGTATGTCTGGAATCGAAATCGGAAGTCCCTAGCCTGAGATATAGGACTTTGTCGAAATTTGATAGTTGAAAGCTTAATGAATTTGAAATGTTTGACCAAAGTTTGACTTTTTGGGTAATAGGTCCGTAATTTGGTTCCGGAACCCGATATAGGTCCAATACCACATTTATGACTTATCTGTGAAATTTGATTAAAACGGAGTTAGTTTGACGTGATTCGGACGTCCGGTTGTGAAAAATAGAAACTTCAAAGTTTTCTTGAAAATTTCATTTGTTTTGGTGTTCAATTTGTAGTTATAGGCGTTATTTTGGTGATTTGATCGCGCGAGCAAGTTTGTGTGATGTTTTTAGACTTGTGTGCTTGTTTGGTGCCCCAGGGGCTTGGGTGAGTTTTCGATAGGCTACAGAGTGAAAATAGGACTTATAGCATAATTGGTGTTGCAATATCTGGTGTAGGCCTCTAATCTCGCAAATGCGAGATCAAGCATCGCAATTGCGACCTTTGCAGATTCCGCATTTGCGAGCAATTTCTCGCATTTGCAAAGAATAACTGGGCCTTATAGTTTTCTTATTTGCGAACACCTCTTCGCATTTGCGAGAAGGGGGAAGACAGTGGTCGCATTTGCGGAAAGGGTCAGACTTGCATTTGCGAGATTTCCTTCGTATTTGCGATGAAAGCTGGATGGGGAGACCTTCGCATTTGTGATAGGTTCTTCGCATTTGTGGGGATCGCATTTGCGAACCCCAGGTCACAAATGCGACACCTGCAACTGATCAAAATGACTTTGGATAGGAGTTTTGGTTCATTTACCAAATTTTCAAAACCTAAAACCTTAGAGGCGATTTATCCAAGACTTCTTCTTCCCCAAATCATTGGTAAGTGATCCTAACTTACTTTCTTTCAATCTTTCACTACTTTTCTTAAGATTTCAACCTAAAATCAAAGGTATTCATGGTGAAATTGGGGGTTTTTAGGTAGAAATTAGGGGTTTGGTAAGTTGGGGATTTAGACCAAAAATTAAGGTCAGATTCCAAAACAATTACATAACCGGGCTCGGGGGTGAATGGGTAATCGGGTTTCGGTCCGAATTTCGGGTTTGGACGCTGGGCACGGGTGTTGAGTTTTTTTGACATTTTAAAAAATGGCCTATATCGAATTCTTGCAATCCTGGATAGTTCCTAAGCCTTAATTCGAATCGTTTGGTTGGTAATTTGCTAGATTCTATTGGTTCCGAGGCTCGTTTGAGAGGCAATGATATGGTTGAGTAGTGAGTGATCTTTGGAGCGAGGTAAGTGTTGTGTCTAACCTTGACTTGAGGGAATTAGGAACCCTCGATCTATTTTCTATATGAAATTCATGTGAGCGACGTATATGTGAGGTGACGAGACTTATGCACCGTCAATTTATTTGTTTCTTCCTCGTTCTTCTGATATTGTCTCTTTCCCTGACTTAACCGTTATATGCTTTACTTGTATTCCCATGCCTAATTGCTACTTGTTAGATATCATTTCCCCCTGTTAATGGTATTAGTTATTTAGTAGCTACATTATCTCCTATTATTTGCTTAAGCTGGTTTCTCGCTACTTTTATGGTATATTTTGAACTGGTCTCACTGAGTAGCATTAATTGTGTGAATTTTCATAGCGAAGCTTCTTGTGTGTTTAGGTTTGAAGTTTAAGTATTGTGAAAGGTTTTGTGATTTAAATTGTGAAATTTCTGTACATACAGAGTAATTGATACTGATATGGTGGGATCAGGTTGCACGCCGCAACATGTGGAATAAGGGTGATATGTTGAGGAGGAATAAGGGTGAATTGATACTATACAGTGGGATCGAGTTGCGCGCCGCAACAAGTGTAATAAGGGTGGATTATTTGGTGGAATAAGGGTGAACAATGATTGTGTTATTATGATATGGTGGGATTAGGTTTAACGCTGCAACACTTTTATATACATTTTGTTGTTTATGCTATTATGAGGAAATCAGGGAGGAATATGATATGTACGACATGATTAGGTTGCGCGCCACAACAACCTATGTGTTTATGCTTTCCCTGCACCATGTTAGCTGTACGGAATTCTTATTTGCGCTTAAGGATTGGTAGTATCTAAGCGATGTTGAATTACTTCTGATAACTGTAGTTATTTCTTGCAAGTTACTACTTTATTCTATTCCGTCTTCCATTTCTGATTTTATGATATATATTGTTTACAAGTTGTTGTGTGAGTGACCCGCTGTAGCCTCATCACTTCTTCGTCGTGGTTAGTATCGGTACTTACCAGAACATGGGGTCGGTTGTACTGATATTGCACTCTACATTTCCTATGCAGATTTTGGAGCTGGCCCGAGCTAATCGTGAGGTTGGCTGCAAGATCCATATGATAGGAGACCCAAGGTAGACATGTCAGCGTCCGCAGCCCCTGGCGTCCCCTCCTATACATTTCATTTTACTGTTTCTTCTATTTCGAAAACAGTTGTATTTCTTTCATACAATTACCTGTAGTAACATCTTAGAAGTTCGTGAATTGTGGCTCCAGATTCTGGGTAGTAATATATATTAATGTTGTTATATATTTCCGCGCTTATTTTAACTCGTTATAGTTTATTTGGTGTTAATTACTGTAAAGTAAAAGAATTGGCTTAAGAACACTCTAACATTGGTTTGCATAGCAAGTGGAATGTTAGGCGCCATCACGGTCCCGACGGTGGGAATTTCGGGTGGTGACAAGTCGCGACTGAATTGTGGCCAGTATCGTTTATGCGTCTAATGCTAAGAAGGTACAGAGTGAGTTTGAGGAGCGATTTGATAGATCAAATTTGACTAGGATATTTCATTTGTGGACCGAAATTGCTACATTAAGACAATGTACTGATTCTGTCACTTCATATTACTCTAAGATGAAGAATTTTTGGCATGTATTAGATGTTTTAGCTCCCCTACCTTTTTCTGATTGTGAGGAGTCTTTGCCTTATGTTGTGCATTTAAGATCACAGAGGTTGCTACAGTTCCTTATGGGACGTAATGAGTCTTACAATAATCTAAGAAGTAATCTGCTAGGAAGGAGACCTATAGTGTCAGTAAATGAAGCCTATGCAACAGTGTCTCAGAAGAAAAGCCAAAGATCCCTAAGTGTAGTAGATATGAACAGGGATCCACTAACAGTGTTAGCACGAAGAACACACCAAGGTTTTTAGCCTAAGAAGCCTGGTGTAATCTCTGAGCATTGTGGATACAAAGGACACTTGAAGGAAAATTGTTATAAAATTGTTGGCTACCCATGTGATTTTAAGAGCAAGAAGAAGAGCACACAATCTGGTGGATTCAGACCTTTTTCCAATTCTACAATAGCAGGAGAAAATGTGAATTCATCAGAGGCACAACGTCATTTCTTCACTGAACAACAATACAAACAGAATTTGAATATGCTGAATAAGCCAACATCAAGTGACAGTGCAGACAACATTGTGATGACCCAAAAAGGGGTCATCTTGTGTGCATCTAATTTGGACTGTGTTCCGAGGCCCGAAAGCCTCCATCAATCTCACCTCGATGTGCTGCACAGCCCGGGCGCATAGCCAGGAAGCCTTTATGTGAAACCTTGATTTAAGTTAAATTGTGGTAATTATTTGAATAAAGTTGACTTTGGTCAACATTTTTGGCAAACGGACCCGGATCCGTGATCCGACGGTCCCGGACGATCCGTAGGAAAATATGGGACTTGGGCGTACGCCCGAAATCGAATTCCGAGGACCCAAGTCCGAGAAATGAATTTTTGAAGAAAATTGTTTTATGAAAATGAACCTTGATGTGAAACCTGTGCTGTCGGGCCCGTATTATGATTTCGGAGCCCGGAGCAGGTTCAATATGTGTGATTCAAGCTATTGTGAAATTTGGTAAGAAACGAGCTTAATTTGATTGGTTTCAGATCAAAATGATGAAAATTGGAATTAATGAAGTTTCGAGGTTTTTAAAGAATTTGAAATTTGGCTAGAAAGGTGATTTTATGTTCCCGAGGTCCGAATGAAATTCCGAGATTGGGAATAGTTCCGGTGTCATTTATAACTTGTCTGCAAAATTTGAAGTCATTCCGAGTAGTTTAGGCCGGTTCGGCGCATTAAAGTGAATTCTAGAATTTCAAAGTTCTTAAGTTTGATTAATTTGGCTTTGGGGTTTGATTTCGAGTTCCGTTGTTGTTTTTCATGTTCCGAGAGTTCGAGCGAGTCCGTATCACGAATACAGACTTGCCGGTGCTTTTGGACGGGGTCCCGAGGGGCTCGGGTGTGTTTTGGACCCCCGGGAGCTAAGTTAGAAAAACCAAAAAATCTGCTATCTGGTTTCTTTCTCTGCGATCACATAAGGTGGGTTGCGATCGCGGAGAAGGATTTTGCTGGGCTGTCGATTGCTCTATGCGATCGCAGCTTCCCCTTTGCGATCGCAGAGGTCTGGGTTCCACACCTTCGCGATCGCAGCCCATTTCTTGCGGTCGCATTGATTAGTGCCTGGGCCGGGTGAGCTTGTTCTACGCGATCGCAAGACCCCTGCCGCGATCGCAGAGGTCCTGCCATTTGTTCTTCGCGATCGCAGGACCTCCGCCGCGATCGCAGAGGTCTAGTCAATTTTTGTTTGCGATCGCAAGCCCGGCATCGCGATCGCAGTGAAGGTTTTTCTGGGTAGTACTTAAATGTCCAATTACGGGATTCTTCTTCATTTTTCAATACCCAACCTCCATTAGAGCTCCTCCAAGCTAGGGAAGAGACTGCCCAAGTTCAACCTCATCAAGGTAAGTGATTCTAGTCCGTTTTCATGACTTTTAACATCAAATTCAAATAAAATCCTCCTCCAATTATCTTAAAATTCATAGGATTTGATAGGAAAATGTGGGGTTTTGGAAAAATAGTGAAACTTCATTTTTAGCCATAAATTCCTAAATAAATTATGTAATTACGATCCTTAGGCTTCGGGTAATTCATTCCTTCGAAAATTTCCGGAATTTGACCATGAGAGGCCGGGGGCGGAGATTTAGAATCCTTCAAGAATAGCGATTTTTGGTTGAATAACTAGGATAGGTTGTTACATTGTGCATGCATTGATGTTGTTGTATATCTTTTGACTAGTTGCGAGTCCTCGGGTATAGAGTTCGGAGTTTCGGGCGCAATTGTGGTCCGAGGGGTAGATTCGACACGAGGTGAGTCTCCTTTCTAACCTTGTAAGAGGGAATTGTCCCCATAGGTGATGTTTATGCTATGTGTAACTCGTTTGGGGGCTACGTACGCACCAAGTACGAGAGTCCGTACGTAGCGGCTATTATTGTTATGTTCGGGTAGTTAGGCCCACATCATGCCTTGTATGTTTCCTTGCAATGCTTTAAATATGTTTCCTTCTTTTCGTTGAAATGCTCTTATGATTTATTGTAATGCTATATTTCCTACGAAACTATGTTTTTGCATCCTATTGTTCTTCTGAGGTCCATTGACATGAAATTGTGAAATATAAGGGAGTGGGCCGTACGCCACGGCGGATTTTAAATGAAATTATGAAATATAAGGAAGCGGGCCGTACGCCACGGCGGATTTGAAATGAAATTGTGACATATAAGGGAGCGGGTCGTACGCCACGGCGGATTTTAAATGAAATTCTAAAATATAAGGGAGCGGGCCGTACGCCACGGCGGATTTGAAATGAAATTGTGAAATATAAGGGAGCGGGTCGTACGCCACAGCGGATTCAAAATGTAATTGTGAAATATAAGGGAGCGGGTCGTACGCCACGGCGGATTCAAAGAATTTGCGATTTTTGTTTTATTCGGTGGTCTTACTCTTGAAAGTGCTTTATTGTTTAAGTTCAATAGCTGTTTGATTTCTCTGCTTTTAGTATATGTACTTGCTGCTTATTTCCCTGACATGCCTACTGTATTTCATCATATTTTATCACATGTTACTACTGCTGGACCCTAGTGAGTATCGAGTC
>ML241674.1:10034-29889 GCA_005239495.1 Nicotiana undulata
TATGCACGAGGGGACATTCCGTGCCGAGTGTTATTATATATGCACGAGGGGACATTCCGTGCCGAGTGTTATTATATATGCACGAGGGGACATTCTGTGCCGAGTGACTGTGAGGTTATGCACGAGGGGACATGCCGTGCCTTTCCTGTTCATTATATGTTTGAGAAGCTATTCTTATGCCTTGCCTTTACGTTTCATTTATTACCTTGTACTGCTGTGTTAGCATACTGTTACCCTATCTCCCCAGCATGTTCTCCCCGTATCTGTCTTACTTGCTTATTTTTGTTGCCATTTTTCTTGCTATTATATATAATTGCACAGGTACATATGTAGTGTTAGTCCTAGCCTCGTCACTACTTCGCCAAGGTTAGGCTCGACACTTACTCAGTACATGGGGTCGGTTGTACTGAGTCTACACCTTCACTTCTTTATGTTGTGCAGACTACACAACCTGACCTGGAGATCACTGACGATCGGAGCATCTCATTCAGTCACACAGGAGACTCGAGGTAGACCCGCAGACGTTCGTGGGCCTTGACGTCACCTTCTACTTTCCACTTTCAGCTCTGTCTTACTTTGTATTTCAAAGACAGTCTTATGTATTTATTTCAGACCTTTTGTTTGTAGTAATCTCTCAGATAGTCCGTGAGTAGGTGACACCAGTTCTGAGATTTGTTTATGGGTTTCATTTCGAAAGTGCTATGTTGTATTTTAGTTATCTTGTTCGTATTTGTTGTTAATGAGTTTTATTCAGTTCAAACGTTGGCTTGTCTAGCGGGTTCAACGTTAGACGCAGTCATGGCCCGAATGTGGGATTTCGGGTCGTGACACTTGTGCAGGTGTCCTAACATGATTCAACAACCAATAATCATAAGGAAAGAAAAAAAGGGCAACACGTACATTATTTTCTTACAATTTCCACACGAATAAACTCACACAGTAAGTGTACCATTACACAATGGCAACAAACAAAGAATGCCCCCAGGTCAACACAAGTATCACAAACAATCCCCCGACATAGGCCACCTTGTCTCGCCACGTGTGCAATAGTAAAGTGAATGTCGCCTTGTCTCGCCACACGCGCACAACAATGTTCTCACCTTGTCTCGCCACATGTACATCCTACATATATATATATACCACCTTGTCACGCCGCATGTGCAATATTAATAGAAAACACTGCACGACAGAAACCTTGTGCATCACCACAACAAGTACAACAACAACAATGGCAATAGTACAAGATATGGTAAATACATCAACTCAAGAACCTTCGATCACAAAAATTCAAGGCTAGTTCACAAGGGATGAGCACAATAAAGAAAGCCAGGCATAATAAGAACAGCTCAGCAAGGAAGAAAATAGCATGTAACAGTCGTACCCAAATGCACGGTTCAACAACAAGAAACTAACACAAATCCGATAACTCTATGCACGGGCAAGTTAACTAAGGTATAGCATATCCAAACTTCCTTTAAGGCCGGGCAGTTTCGAAAATATTCAACAATTTCATTTAAGGACAAGCAAGGGGAAAATAACCATAACCTCAATTCGGCCAATTCAATACACAATTTAGCTTTTCCTTTACCAATTCACCAACGCCCGACTCAATCTAGCCAAAAACAACTTAAATACATCAAACAATGCAAGAGAAAATAATTTCAATTAACAAATCTACGATACTTATACAATTTGCAAAAGTCAACTCCCTGGTCCCGCACCTCGAAACCAGACAAAATCTCCAAAACCCGAACACCCATTCCGATATGAGTTCAACAATACTAGTTTCGCTCAATTCCGACTCCAATTCGATGTTCAAATCCCAATAATTCATTTTATGAAGTTTCTACAATTTTCCTTAAATTTCTATCTCAAAGTACTATTTAAATGATGAAATCATTGATATATTCATGAACATTAACCAAATCCGAGTTAGAATCACTTACCCCGATGAATTTCTTGAAAAACTCTCAAAACATCGCTACAAGCTGAGCTCCCTAGGTCCAAAATGTGAAATAACGCCCTAAACCCCGTTTATATAGTGCATTCTCTGATCTCCTTCACGATGACCGCGAAAATTCGGGCGCGTCCGCGAAACAAACCTCCGCGGTCGCGAAAAAAATAGCGTTGTTCGCGTTTCTTTAGGCTGCAGTGACAGGCTTCAGTATTTGGCCATAACCTTCTCTACCGATGTCCAAATGATGAATTCTTTATCTTTATGGAAATTAGACACGAAGGGCTACAACTTTTGTTTTTGATTATCTCATAAATCCTTGTAGATCAAAAGATATAGGCTTCCAATGTCGGACTAGTGAATCTGCAGATCTACCTGGAGCACCTCAGCCGCCAGATTTACGTTGCATGCGCCCCCTCCTCCACCCACAGCAACATTTCGTCGCCGTCTGCGAAAATTATGCACCAGAACCATGCTTGAGTTCCGGTAATGCCTGAACTCGCTCAAAACTCACCCGGAACACACCCAAAGCCTCTGAAAGAGGTGATGGAACATGTCCTTCTACCCATGGCTACATGGCAGAGGGAATAGAATAAAGAGGAAGTGATCCTCAAACCTCGAGGCAACCTTTCCATGAACATGTTCCTCAACAACAAAACATTGAAGGAACATCTAGAGGAAATCAGTTGGTTGTGAAACCTTGCAAGTATCAAAGTTCATAACCCATTGAGAACATAATTACTTATCCAACCTCAAGAATCAAAACATGATCTACTTTGAAAAATCTTTATGTTTTTGATGTTTTTTTATCTCATATTGAACCTAAAGATGTTAGTTGAGGCTTTGCTGGATGCAGACTGGGTGAATGCAATGCAAGATGAACTCAACCAATTTGATAGAAGTCAAGTTTGGCATCTGGTACCAAGACCCAGGGACAAATCAGTAATGAGCACAAAATGGGTCTTCAAAAACAAACTTGACGAAGATCGAACAGTTACAAGGAACAAGGCAAGATTGTTGCTTTAATGATATAGTCAAGAGGAGGGCATAAACTAGGGCATAGACTATGATGAGAACTTTTCTCCAGTTGCAAGATTGGAAGCAATTAGACTACTTATAGCCTTTGCTGCTTACACGGAATTCACTCTCCATCAGATGGATATCAAGAGTGTCTTCCTCAATGGGTATCTAAAGGAAGAAGTATTTTTCAAGCAACCTCCTGGTTTTGAAAGCAAGGAATGTCCTGATCATGTGTACAAGCTTGACTAGGCACTTTATGGGTTCAAGCAGGCTCCGAGAGCATGGTATGAAAGATTATCAAAATTCCTGCTTGAGCATGGCTACAAGAGAGGTAAAATGATAATAATTTATTCTTGAAAGAGAAAGGTAAAGATTTCTTGGTAGTTTAGATATATGTTGATAATATAATCCTTGGAGCAATTACTAACAAGTTAAGTACATAATTTTATAAAATTATGAGGAGTGAATTTGAAATAAGTATGATAGGTGAGATTAATTTCTGTTTAGGCTTACAAATTAAACAAAATTTAAATGGAACTATGATCTATCAGCAGAAGTATGTAAAAGAATTTCTTAAAAGGTTTACAATGGAAGATTCCAAAGAAATTGACACTCCTATTGCAACAATCACAAAATTAGATGTAGATGAACCTGGTTCATCTGTTGATACTAAGTTTTATAGGGGAATGATTAGCTCTTTGCTATATCTCACTGCTAACAGGCCTGATATTATTTTCAGTGTAGGCCTTTATGCTAGATTTCAGGCAAATCCGAAGAGTCTCACTCGACTGCTGTCAAGAGGATCTAGAGATACCTAAAAGGCACCACTGAACTTTGTCTATGGTATACAAAAGGTAGTAACTTCAACTTAGTGGGATATGCTGATGCTGATTATGTAGGTTTTCGTATGGATAGAAAGAGCATCTCAGGTATGGCATACTTTCTTGGCTCATGTTTTGTGTCTTGGGTCACCAAAAAGTAAAAGTCTGTGGCCTTATCTAGTGCTGAAGCTGAGTATGTTGTTGTTGCCGTATGTTATGCTCAATTAATACGGATCAAACATTAATTAATGGACTTTTGGATTGATGTAGGTTGTATCCCCATCTCTTGTGATAACACCAGTGCAATTAGTATGACCAAGAATATGGTTCATCACAAAAGGACTAAACACATATATGTGAGGCATCATTTTTTGAGGGACAACTATGGAAACAGTTTTATCACTGTGGAGTTTTATGCTACTGATAATAAAATAGCTGACATCTTCAGAAAAGCTCTAAGTAGATATCACTTTTAAAGGAACGAGTTAGAATTATGGATGATTAAGTCACCTAAAAAGACCAGCTCAAATTACAAAAAATATTTTTTTGGTTAGAAAATCTAAAACTTTTGTACATAATTAGATTAGATTTTCCATAGTCTCATACTTTCATCAGTATAATCTTGTGCCATGTGCTAAAATGTCTGATTCATCTCTAATGATATTATCTTTATTTTCTTGAAAAATTCAGACTTACACAAGAGATTTCTTAGAGAAGAACCCGGTTCATCAAGATTACATGGTACGTACTCTCCACTCTGAATATTTTGAAATAATTATATATGGATTATGATAAATAGGAGAGTCCTATTCAATCTTGAACTCCTTGACCTTATCGGTTACGAAATGAACCGGATTCATTCAAACAGAGTCCAACAGGCAATAAGTGCCTAGATTCTAGGGACAGTCTTCAACGTCTTCTCAAATTGACTTCCAGTTTGATTAGACTTCTGAAAAGGATGTCGTTAACTAATCAAACACCTCTTCTTTAAATTGATTAGGCTTTAGTTGTTTCTTCACTTCTTATTCTTCAAGCCGTCAAAAATGGCAAACCTATCTGAGAATCCCTCATCACTACCCAAAGAATCCACACCCACACCCTCAACCACACCTCTCTCTAAGAAAGGAAGATTCAAGATGCTTGCTCGCAAGACTGTGGCAGGGAGTGAATTATCCAAGAAATTAGATGAACAATTGAAAGCAAGCCAGGTCCAGGAACCCTAAAAATCTGAAGAATCATTCAAGTCTACTACTTTGGGGAAGAACTTATTTCTTATGAAACAAAGCAGGTAACATCTGGCCCTAAAGTTACTCCTGAAATCATCTCTAAAGTTGCTACAAATCTGGAAACTAGGTTTGTTCTGGTAGGACTTGTGGCTGGGGTTGAAACCATTGAGTCTGGGAAATTTGGTGGTAAAAATGAAAAGAGAAAAGAAAAGGAGAGTGAGGGTGTTGAAGGTGATGTGAGGGTAATGGGACAAGGAGTGGCTGAATCTTCACCCACTTCTGTTGGTTTGATTGTAGAAACTGAAGCTATAGAAATATAGAGTGAGGAATTGGCTGGAAAAGAAGAAAGTGTAAGAGAATAAAAGGGGGGAGTGGGTCTGGAGAAGTTGTTGATGCTGATTAGATTTTAGAAGAATGTTCAAGAACCTATTCCATCTGTGCAGAAACCCCTCGAGGACATACTGAGAAAAGTGTCTGACAATTATAATCCTAAAAAGAAAAGGGGATCAGGAGTTAAAGATACCGATACAGTTAGGGAAAACAAAAATAGAAAGGCTGACTCTTATATCCCTGTTGAGCCTCCTCCTACAAGAGGAAGAGCTACAAAGATTCAGAAGAAGCAGAATGAGGCTGAACTAAGAGAAAAGTTGTTGCTAAGGGAAAGAAGAAGGTAGTTGAGCCTGTTGAGGCAGTTAAAATTAAGGGGATGGAACTGGTTCTTAGTGATGAATAGGAGGTAGAGGAAATGGAGGTTGTGACTCCAAAGGCAAAGAAAATCAAGACTTCCACAAAGAAGTTTGTTTCAAAGACAAAGTCTGCAGAGCCCTCTACCTTGGCTAAAAGAACCAGGTCTGCATTGGAGTCTAGAAAAGTTAAAATTGTGGAAGAAAAAGGGATGAAGAAGAATAATATGATGTAGAGAATGACAAGATGGTTATGTTTGGGAAAAGAACCATCTTAAAAGGTATACTTCTCAGGAACTTGGAGGGGGAAGGCATGGTGATGCTACTGGAAAAGTTACAACTGCAGTCTTAGAAGGACATGGTCCTTCAATTGGATGGAAAGCTTGCCAGAACTGAGATTGTGGAGTTCATGGCATATTGTGAGATCAAAAATGGTAGAGTCACTAGTGTGGTGAAGGGGTGACAGTGAGTTTTGATGACAAAGAACTAGGAGAGATCTTGCGTGTACCTGCTGCTGGGTACAATGACTACAAAAAAACTTAAATGGCAAAGTCTAAAGAATCTCCCTACTGCCCTTGCCATTAAAAGAAAGTTTGGTGACAATGAAGAAGAACTTGAGCCTAAGGCTATATACAAAAGTGAGATGAAGCCACCCCACAAAGTGCTATTTGAATTTGTTAAGAAAGTTGTGCTGCCTAGGCATGAAAGGAGGCACATTGCCACATTCATGGACCGGGTCTTTATGGAATGTCTAGACACTGGGAGACAAATTAATTGGCCTGAATTTATTATCTAGCTTCTCGATGGGGTTCTAACTGGCACCAAAACTCATGCCATACCCTATGGGTTCATTCTCACGGTTGTACTCGCACACTTCAAGGTAACCATCAAGAAATTGGAAGTTGGTACAAGCAAGTATCATTTTAGGGCTAAGGATGCTAAAATTGGAAGGCCGAAGAAGAGGTTGGCAGAAGTAGAAACTGATAGAGATGCTCTCAAAGCTGAGCTTGCAAAGGGAAAAGAGAAGAATGATGGCATTATTCATGATATGCTGAACCGATGGGATTTCCTTTTGCTCTTTTTACTCATGATCCGATATTTTTATTTCTCTTTATGTGTTGTGGATAATTAGTGTCAATGTTAATCAACTATTTTTTGCTCTAACTGTTTGTTGGTGCTTTTTAGATGGCTAATATCATTAGATTGATAAATGATGCTTGACTCCATGATTTCATTTGATGTAGCCCTAGTGGCCATGAGTAATTTCTACTAAAATCTGGTTATCTAACATAATTATGCAATTTTTCGATGATGCCAAAAGGGGGAAAATAGGTTGTGCTATTTACTTTGGAATGTGATAATGAACCTGGTCATTGATGATTAGTGACATGAAAATGGAAAGTGTTCTAACACTATGTTGATGTTGAGCTGAGTTGACACCGGGCCTATGTTTATGAAAAGCACAGAGTTTGTCATCATTAAAAAGGGGGAATGTGATGGCCTAAGTGAAGTTTTTTTTATGATTGTTAAAGTAACTCAAGCATGAACAAGGTCCATATACAATGTACATAGACACGAGCAGATTCGATCATAAGGGATGCACGTGAAGGAGATAAGCTCAAGTTGTTAAATCTGATATCTCCTTACCCAAAAAAAGGTCGCATAAGTTATAAGGAGAAGGACTCCTTACTTGAGAGAACTCCATCGTAGATAAGGTAGGATTTAGAGGTTGAAGATAAATAGAACTCTTCCACCATGGAAGAGTATAACATTAGAACTCTAGCTATTTCCTACTCTACGGACTCTATAAATTGCAGGATGTTCTCATTCTATAGGCATGCACAAGAGTTGAAGTTAAACGTGAGTTGTGAGCAAAATAGCAATTCATCATGCAAATAATTCTTGTGTGATTCAAGTGTGTGATCCTGAAGCTACATGAAATAGATAGAAGAACTAGTTCCAAGTGTCTGACTTTTATTCTAGTTCAATTGTAGTAGGGCTTTTCAAATTGTACCTTTTAGCTTTATTTATAGGCGATTGTATTAGGTATTCTGAGTATTCAAGTTAGAGTTAACTTGAAGTCATCACAACATTTTGAGGCTAGTTATCACAACGGGATTAGAAGTAATCCTTAGGTTTACAAAGACTTGTTTAAATGCTATTTTGGCTCTGTGATTTAGTAAAGTGTTGAGGAAAATCCTATTGAGTATTAGGTCGTGGTTTTTCACCTTTTGAGTCAGGCCTTTTCCACGTAAAAATACGTGTGCTCTTTACTTTCCGCATTTACTATTTTCGCAATAGTATAAGGAACACATAGAAAAACTAGGTCCTTCTATAATTAGTGCACGTAAAAATTGAAAACCACACAAAACACCCCCATATTATGTGGCATTGAAGTATAAAACATCAGACAAGCTACTTGATTAGCCGCGGAACAATTATGTCTCCCTTACAAATTCCTCTTGCGTTATGCGTTTTCATTAAAAATCTTCTTTAAATTTCATAACTCACACGTATCTTCGTGAGTTGGTTCAAGGACCGTTAAAGCTTCTTATTCTAATGGGATAGGGACCTTCGCCTCAGTAGTGTAATAGATGCATCTATGATTTCTGTCATTTGACCCTCGGTTGTCACACCCTCAACTTGGGCCTGGACGTAACACGGCACCCGGTGCCTGACTACATGTGACCGAGCGAACCAACTGGCTAACTTAATCAACATGTGATATCATAACATACTAAATGTGGAAGATATACTAACACATGCTGATATACTAAAAGTCTGACTGATATAAATCAAATGTGGAAACACAAATAAAGGTCTGAAACATATATGTAGCAACATTACTTAAAATGAAAAACATGTGACTTTGTCTAACTATTACTCTAGTCTATGAAGCCTCTAATGAGGTACTGAAGACATTGACTATCTATAAATGTTGAAAGACTGTAAAATGATGATAATGCCCGAAAAAAATTGTGACAATAGCTGGTACGAGAATCCTAGCGCTCTGAATCATCAACCTATAAATCATTGCCTGCATCGTGAGATACAGGCCCCGAGAAAAAGGGACATCAGTAAATTTCAATTGTACTGGTATTAAAGCAACTGAAAGTAAGAATTTTAAATGTTGAATCTAAAACTGTGATAACTGAGAACTGAAATGATAACTGTTGAAACTGAGACTGAAATGATAATTGATAACTGATAACTGAAATAATAACAGATAACTGATAACTGAAATGATAATCGATAATTCAACAAAGGAAGTAAGGATATGAATACTCCATCTTCGGAATGATTAACCACTTGTTTATCTAAACAAATAAACTACGGCCACAGGCCTAAGTATACGTATACATAACTGCGGCCACAAGCCCCAAGATGCGTAAAGCATAAACTGCATCCTCAGGCCCAAAGATGCATAAAGAATTAATTGCGGCCTCAGGCCCCAAGATGCATAAAGCATTAATTGCGGCCTTAGGACCAAATATAGGTGTTCAGCATTAAGGAATTTAAAATTAGGAAGTGAGAATCATTCTGCAATACATGATACTAAAATACTGAACCATATTGACTTAAATGATACTGAAATGAAGAATAGAACTAGACTAAGACATGCATTCACGAACTGATCATGAAAACTGAAACTTCAATTGTTTATGACATGCTGAGTAATCTATACTGAGACGCATGGGCATCAAACCCAAATCTATATTGATTACGCACTAAGCTCACAACGTTCAAAATGAAAGTCACGAACAAGTCACGAAGCTAGAGAATAGAATTTCTGGAACTATTTAAGGAAGTAGGCTTAACTATATTAATGAGACAATTAGTGAGGTCGTAAAAGAAACATAGTGTAGGGAAAACTATTAACATTCCCACACATAGAGAGTTAGCCTCACATACCTTGACTCTAACCTTTTTAAGCGTATCACATTGTTCATCCCCTCTTTCGACGATAATCTATGTCAATATATATCAAAAGTAACCAATATTAGCACTAACGCTCATGTTTTGGTAGCATAGGAATTCTATCAAACACCCTTTGGGCGTAAAGACTCAAAGCCCTAATAAATGGTGTTTTCTTCACCCAATTCTCATTCTACTACTTCTAGGTGATTCTACAGTCCCAAATAGATGTAACAAACACCATTTCTCATTATGCAAATGATTATAATAATCTTAAGTCAACAACCCAAAATCCTAGCATAGTTAATTTCATTCCCTTTATCAAACCCATCTACTATTCTCCCAAAAACTCATAAATTCATAGTTATAAATGATTAGGGAGTAGAAGAATTATCTTTTTGAAGTTTAATCCTCTTGAATTCGAGTTCTAGGGTTTATTTTCTCAACAATGATGTCTCGATCGAATATCTAATGATTTGAAGGATTTACACATGTTAATAAGGTGTTGGAGAACTGAAATTAACTTAGGATCATTGCTATATCTTACCTTGGATGATGGAGGGGCCTTAGGGAAGTTAGGTTCTTGAGAGTTGCCCTCTCTAGAGTAGGTTTTTGTGTTTGAGGTGTGGGGGGACGACGTATGGTTTTTCAATAAGTGAACACTTCCGATAATTGAGGAGGAACGAAAAGTAGCTCGAATAAAGATCGTCGGCACGGGGCATCGTCGGGGGTACCAACATAACTGTGCAAGGCGCCATCAGAGGGGCCAAAACTA
This sequence comes from Nicotiana undulata, assembly GCA_005239495.1. Classification (NCBI taxonomy): domain Eukaryota; kingdom Viridiplantae; phylum Streptophyta; class Magnoliopsida; order Solanales; family Solanaceae; genus Nicotiana; species Nicotiana undulata. Next base: position 20,429 of record ML241674.1, read on the forward strand.
CAGTGCCTTGCACTGTCAAGGGCGCTAAGGTTAATGCCCCGGACAGTGTCTTGCACTATCAGCTGCACTGAGGTTAATTCCCTGGATAGTGTATTGCACTGTCTAAGGTTGTGAGTTTTTATGGCCTTGCATTGCCTATGACCGTGAGATTTCATTACCTTGGACTATCTAAGGCTATAAGACGGACCTCCCATAAACTTAGTTGATTCTATCAAATTTTATGCTCCTCACTCCCGGTCTTGATTCCAACACGTTTTATACCCATAATCATAATCATCCCGATAGGACTTCACATGTCTAAAGGGTCACATTAATACTCATTTAACGCATCCAAAACTAATCCAGATTTACGGAGTGTTACATTATCTCCCCCTTTGGATCATTCGTCCTAGAATGATTGTCCTTGTTGGAACTACAACTAACTTTTGACCTTAACGGGACGGATGGACACTTGTGAAAGTTGAACTTTCATGAACAAATGTGTGCTAAACTCAATGAATACATGATTACTGAACTACTAAGATACTAAACTAAATAAGTACTCAACCGGATGGCTACTGAACTGACCGAATACTAAGCTGATTGAATACTGAAGGTCATGAAGATTATAGTATAAGGCATCATACCACAAGCCTCACAAGGCATCATAAGACACATAACATGAAACATATACGTGAATATTGGTTTCCATGGATACATGAATTTTGAACTGGCGTGGATATACGAATACTGAACTGGCACGAATATTTGAGTACTGAACTGATATGAATATCTGAGCACGGAACTAACATCGATATTTTATTACTAGGCTGGCATGAGTAGCATAGTACTGGATTGACATGATTATCTGAGTTCTGAACTGACGTGAATGTTATAACATTAGATCTGAATACTTGAAACATAAATGTTATGACATGAAATCTGAATACTTGAAACTTGAATGTTATAACATGACACGTGAAATACTGGTGTACAACCACAGTTCCGGCGAAAAATCTAACTCATAAAACTACTTTCCCAATCCTTCATAGGATCTTATATGGCCCGACGTATTTGGGACTTAGCTTTCTCTTCTTCCGAAAGCTTATAACACCTGTCATAGGCAAAACTTTCAGAAACACCCAATCATCAACTTGAAACTCTATGTCTCTAAGTTGCACATCCGAATAAGAATTTTGTCGACTCTGAGCCGTCTTCAAATGCTCTTGAATCAACTTGACTTTCTCCATAGCTTGATAGACCAAATATGGTCCCAACAACTCTTCTTCGCCAACTTCTAACCAACCAATTAGCGATCTACACCTACACCCATACAAATCATGCTTTCAAACTGAGCGAGATAATCCTATTATAAGGTCCATATTTACTATCTCCACTAAAGGTTATGTGTATTCTAAGATACATTTCGTTTTATGTTTCTCGACTTTCACTTGTTGACAATTCGAACACTTGGCCACAAAGTTTGCAACGTTCCTTTTCATGTCATTCCACCAATAAATCTCCTTGAGCATGATACATCTTTGGGGAACCAGGGTTGATATAATACCTAGAATTATGAGCTTCTAACATGATCCTCCTTCTTTAAGTCCATCTATGTCTGGACACATAATCCTTCTTGGTACCTCAAAGTACCATCATCTCCCCCTTTGTTTAAAAGCCATCGTCTTATGCTTGTGAATCCCCTATTTCAGCTACAACAAGTGGGGATCATCAAAGTGTTTCTCCTTCACTTCGTCTACTAAGGAGGAATAAGTTCTATTCTGGACAACTCCATTATCTTCGGAGTCCGAAAGTGGAACTCCTAGCTTGACTAAGCAGTGAACGTCTTTCACCAGAGTTCTCTTGTCTACCTCAATCATGAGTTATATTTCCCATACTTGATTATCTTTTTAAGGAAATTCCTGAAAACACTTATAGTATTGATGTGAGCTAAGTCTTTTACCAGTACACCGAAGATTAAAGTGTCATGAACATTCTACAAACTTCGTGTTTCTTACACACGTTAGGCGGATCCTTGTGGTAATTATATCATTTTTCATATCCCATGCTAACTTTTTGGGTTTCAGATCTCCAACTAGACTTATTGATGATTTTCAAAACTCCCCTTAGACCAATGGTTAAGGTCTTGTACTTGCGGTTTCTTCTCTTTTGTCGGGATCCGAACAACGTTCCTCATCTTCTGCAATTCTTTGCACTTTAAGTCAATGATGAATCATCTCCTGATTTACTTTTGAGAGTTCTTTCTTACTAGAAAAACTAAATTACTTATATTAACAGAAAGCTAATGTATTCACAACTATCATAGACAATCTTAATGATTTAACTCTGATCACACTGTCAACTTTAGGGAAACCCCTTTTCGATAATTCTTAAAGGCTATTCTTTTGTTGTTTGATCTCTTACTGCTAGCTGATTTTTTTCCCGTCGTCACAGTACTTCAGGTTTAACTTAAACTCTTTGGGTTCTAACACGTGTTCGGTGTGTCAAACTATTACCCGCTCACTAGTCTTAACTTATCTAAGTAATTCAAATCGTACCTCTACTAGAACTGCTGAAATTGCTAATTCACTGTATCTACTCAAAACTTACTTACTATTGTTTTACTAACCACCTGCTAGCATCATATTTTCTTGTTCTGCTTTGAATAAATAAAGTGAAGCTAAGGTTATTCCTAACTTTCCTTACTATTCGACCTTATTCTATGGTTACATAATATCCCTTTTTTTTTTAAACTATGTACATGAATCACACTTAGGGAAATCTCATCTGTCTTAAACAAAATTGGAACATCTAACCCCAAACTTTCTATACACTTCGAATCATATCATACTATAACATCAGAGGTAAAAACTTAGTCACATAACCTAAGAGGAACTTTCATATCATTCATCTTACAATAATAACAACTTCTTATAGTAATTCACGAATGTGGAACTTTCTAATTCTGATTTGAATAAATTTGAACAACTTAAAATAATTCCCTGAATTAAATATTGGTTTCTCTTGGTTCTTATTTTGTACATCATATATTCTAGTCATACGCATGATTTGTACGAAAACACATCCTTGGTAATAACAAACGTTTCTGACTCCAAGGTATTTTGCTCTTAGGCTCTTTCTGTCCAAAACTATAGTGGTCAATTTCGTGCTCGCTGCGACTAGATCTTTAACTTGTTACACCATGGGGTCTAACATCTAAACTATTATCATCCAACATGTGGTTTCATTTCCAATAATTAAATGAAGTTGTTCTGGGAGGTAAAACACAAATGAATATACTACTATACACAACCAAGTCCTTCAGAGTATATCATTATCTAATAAATCACCTTAAGCACCACCCGTCGAGTCTTGAGTCTTAATCTGGACCTAAAACATGTGAATATTTTTCTATAATCATTATTACTTGCATTTTCTTTTAGCACCCATATGCATCACTATATACTCACAAGTCCCCAGAATTTGGACACACGGGAAATAGGTGATCTGGTAACTAAATAGCTAAATACTAGCATACTGAATAACTATAAACCTGCTAACTGAAATACTATATAACTGGTAGCTGAGGTAAACTGATAACCATAGAACATCATAACTCCTTTTGTACTTTCTAATAAGGTGATGCCCTAATATTTACTGCTATCAATTGTATCCCACTTTCAACATCCTCTCAAGTCTCATTTGTTACCAACTTGTACTGCATAATCATACCCCAATGGGAAATCATCATCTCTAGGACCTCGGGTTTTTCTTACTCGTTGCTTGGGAATTCGATACATCTGGAATTTGATAGGAACAGAAGGTTACCTATTTCTATAAATGTCATGGAACGATCCAGAGTATAAAGAAATGAGACAATCTTGAATGTCTTGGTAATTAACCATTTATATGCATGACCAGCACACATATATAAAGGAAACTCCATTGGACACGACTTCATAGACTCCCTGGGACACTAGAATCTAGTTCTCTGATACCAAGCTTTGTCAGGCCCCGAACCTGGGCATGGAAATAATATGGCACCCGGTACCTGACTACATGTGACCGAGAGAACCAACAGACTAACTGAATCAACATATGATATCATAACATAATGAATGTGGAAGATAAACAAGCACATGCTAATATACTGAAAGTATGGATGATATAAATCAAATGCGGAAACACTAATATAAGTCTAAAACATAGATGTAGCAACATTGATTAACATGAAAAGCATGTGACTCTATCTAACTGTTACCCTAGTCTATCAGGCCCAAAGATGCATAAAGCATAAACTGCAGCCTCAGGCCCATAGATGCATAAAGCATAAACTGCAGCCTCAGGCCCAAAGATGCATAAAGCATTAATTGCGGTCTCAGGCCCAAATATAGGTTTTCAACATTCAGGAATTTAAGATTAGGAACTGAAAATCATACTGCAATACATGATACTGAAATACTGAATCATATTAACTTACATAATACTGAAATGATGAATATAACTAGACTGAGACATGTATTCATGAATTGATTATGAAAACTGAAACTTCAATTGTGTATGACATGCTGAGTAATCTAGGCTGAGACTTATGGGCATCAAACCCAAATCTATATTGATTACGCACTGAGTGCACAAAGTTCAGAATGAAAGTCATGAACGAGTCACGAAGCTAGAGAATAGAAGTTCTGAAACTATTCGAGGAACTAGGCTTAACTATATTAATGAGACAATTAGTAATGCCATAAAAGAAACATAGTGTAGAGAGAATTATTAGCATTCCCTAACAATTATTAGTAGAGAGAATTATGTGAGAGTTATCCTCACATACCTTGACTCTGGCCTTTTTAAGCATATCACAATGTTCATCGCCTCTTTCAACTATAATCTATGTCAATATATATCAAGAGGAACCAATATTAGCACTAATGCTCATGTTTTGGTAGCATGTGAATTCTACCAAAAACCCTTTAGGCGTAAAGCCTCAAAGCCCTAATAAATGGTGTTTTGTTCACCCAATTCTCATTCTACTACTTCTAGGTGATTCTACAATCCCAAATAGATGTAACAAACACAATTTCTCATTACACAAATTATTATAAGATTATTAAGTCAACAACCCAAAATCCTAGCATAGTTAATTTCATTCCCTTTATCAGACCCATCTACTATTCTCCCAAAAACTCATCAATTCATAGTTATAAATGATTAGGGAGTCGAATATCTAATGATTTAAAGGATTTACACATATTAATAAGGTGTTGGAGAACTAAAATTAACTTAGAATCATTGCTAGAGTTTACCTTGGATTATGGAGGGACCTTGGGGAAGTTAGGTTCTTGAGAGCTTCCCTCTCTATAGTAGGTTTTCGTGTTTGGGGTATGCGGGCGAGGTAGGGATTTTAAATAAGTGAACATGTCCCATAATTGAGGAGGAAATAAAAGTAGCTCGGATAAACATTGTCGGCGTGGGGCTTCGTCAGGGGCGCCAACATAACTGTGCAAGGCGCCATCTGAGGAGCCCAAACTACAGTGCCTTGCACTGTCAGGGGCGCTGAGGTTAATGCCCTGGATAGTGCCTTGGACTTTTTAAGGCTGTGAGTTTTATGGACTTGCATTGTCTATGGCTGTGAGTTTTCATGGCCTTGCCCTATCTAAGGCTATAAGACGGACCTCCCATAAACTTAGTAGATTCTATAAAATTTTATGCACCTCACTTCCAGTCTTGATTCCAACACGTTTTCCACCCATAATCGTAATCATAATCATCCCAATAGGACTTCACATGTCTAAAAAGTCACATTAATACTCATTTAGTGCATCCACAACTAATCCAGATTTACAGAGTCTTACATTATCTCCCTCTTAGGATCATTCATCCTCGAATGATTGTCCTTATAGTTACTACAACTAACTTTTGACCTTATTAGGACGGATGGACACCTGTGAAAGTTGAACCCTCACAAACACATACGTACTAAACTCAATGAATACATGATTACTGAACTGAATAGGTACTGAATTCGATGGCTACTGAACGGACCAAATAGAAAGCTAACTGAATACTGAATTACATGGAGATTATATATGGTTTGTATGAGAAGGTTAGTTACCCTCAACATTTCTCCAAAACACCAGCCAGCTAACACATCATAGCACAAGCCTCACAAGGCATGATAAAACACATAGCATAAAATATAAACGTGAATACTGGTCTATGATGGATACGTGAATTCTGAACCAACGTGGATATATGAATAGTGAACTGGCACGAATATATGAGTACTAAAATGATATGAATATTTGAGCACTTAACTAACATCGATATCTGATTACTAAGCTAGAATGATTATCTGAGTACTGGATTAACATGAGTATCTGAGTTCTGAACTGACGTGAATGTTATAACATTAGATTTGAATACTGGAAACATAAATGTCGTGACATTTTATTTGAATACTAGAAACTTGAGTGTTATAACATGACACGTGAAATATTGGGTGTACAACCACTAATTCTGGTAAAACATCTAACTCATAAGCTATTTGTCCGATCCTTCATAGGATCTTATATGGCCTGATGTATTTGGTATATCCACGTTTGTCTATGCGGTTGTGACTTTGGTTATGGAACGACGTCTTGGTCGTGCGAGGGTGATTGATAATGTGGGCATGAGGTACCATGTGTATAAGATTCCTGATTCGTGACTTGAGATTTGTGGTTATGAGGAGTGGTGCCTCGGGGTACTCTTGTTGTAAATCCTGTGTCGGAAATGGTTTTTTAGTTAGAGTTGTTGTTATTTTTCCTTAATTGCATTCAATTGTATTTTATTTGTGCTTCGATTATTTTGTTGTTATCACATCTTTGTGCCATTTATATATTTTGCTTCCCGTTGGTAGCTTTGTATTGATATTCTGCACAGATTATTTGATTAGTAAGTGTCTTGAACCTCGTCACTACTCCTCCGAGATTAGTTTTGATACTTATTGGGTACCGACTGTGGTGTACTCATATTAAACTTCCGCATATTTTTTTTTGCATATCCATTAATACTCATTTAACGCATCCGCAACTAATCAAAATTTATGGAGTGTTACATTATCTCCCACATTAGATCATCCATACTCAAAATATTGTCCTTATTGTAACTACAACTAACGTTTGACTTTAACGAGATGGAAGGACAACTGTGAAAGTTGAACTGTCATGAACACATGCGTACTAAACTCAATGAATACATGATTACTAAATTGTTAAGTGTGATGACCCAAAAGGTCATCCTAAGTAATTCCAGCTAAATATGTGTTTTGAGGCCCCAAAAGCCTCCGTTAATCTCACCTCGAGATTCGTGCGTAACCCGGACAGGTAGCCGGGAAGCTTCCATGTGAAAATTTCATAAAAATAGGATTTTTGAATTGGATAATTGAGTAAAGTTGACTTTGGTCAACATTTTTGGTAAACGGACTTGGACACGTGATATGACGGTCCCGAAGGGTCCGTAGGAAAATATGGGACTTGGGCGTATGCCCAGAATCGAATTCCGAGGTCCCAAGCCCGAGAAATGAATTTTTAAAGAAAATTATTTTCTGAAAATAATCAAGAAATTTGAAAATGAATAATTATGTGAAAACCATGTTACCGGGCTCGTATTACGGTTCCGGAGCCCGGGACAGGTTTATTATGTGTCACTTGTCCTATCTGTGAAATTTGGTGTAAAACGGACTTGATTTGATTGGGTTTGGATCCAAATGAGGAAAAATTGGAGTTAATGAAGTTTTGAGGTTTTTAAAGAAGTTGAAATTTGGCTTGAAAGGTGATTTTATGTTCCCGAGGTCCGAATGAAATTCCGAGACCGGGAGTAGTTCTGTTGTGTCATTTATAACTTGTCTGCAAAATTTGAAGTCATTCCGAGTAGTTTAGGCCGATTCGGCGCATTGAAGTGAATTCTAGAATTTCAAAGTTCTTAAGTTTGATCAATGTGGTTTTGGGGTTTAATTTCGAGTTCCATTGTTGTTTTTCATGTTCAGGAAGTTCGAGCGAGTCCGTATCATGTATACAGACTTGCCGGTGCTTTTTGACGGGGTCCCGAGGGGCTCGGGGATGTTTTAGACCCCCGGGAGCTAAGTTGGAAAAATCAGAAAATCTGCTATGTTGTTTCCGTCTCTGCGATCGCAAAAGGTGGGTTGCGATCGCAGAGAAGGATTTTGCTGGGCTAGTGATTGTTCACCGCGATCGCATCCTCCTCTCCGTGATCGCAGAGGTCTGGGTTCCACACCTTCGCGATCGCAGCCCGTTTCTTGCGATCGCATTGAGTCGCGTCTGGGCCGGGTGAGTTTGTTCTTCGCGATCGCAGGACCCCTGCCGCGATCGCAGAGGTCCGACCAGTTGGCCTTCGCGATCGCAGGCCCCTTGTCGCGATCGCAGTGAAGAAATCACTGGGCAGTGTTATAAAATACGGGACTTAGCCTTATTCCTCCATTTTCATCTTCCTCTTCAAGATTTTAGAGAGCTTCTCAAAAGACCTTCCACCACTGTTATTGAGGTAAGTAAATTCCATAGTTTTACTAGTTTCAAACACTAATTCCTAGTTAAATTCACTACTAAATCATCTAAAAATCATAGAATTAGGTAGTAATTTTAGGGTTCTTGAGGATTTTTGGGATTTTCCATGTTAGGCCATGAATTCTTGTATAAATTACATAACTTCGATCCTTAGACTCCGGGTAATTAATTCCTTCATGAATTTTCGACAATTCGAACGTGTGGGCCCGGGGTCGAATTTTAGTATTCTCGGAGGAATAGTAGAAAATGTATAATTTGGCTTGGGAATTGGTTTATTGAGTACTTATTGATGTTAATAAATCCATTATGTCTAGATATTCCCAATTCGGAGTTGGATTCGAGAGGAAAGGCTGTGATTGAGGCTTGACTTGCATTTTCTTTGGAGCCGAGGTAAGTGTTTGGCTTAACCTCAGCTTGAGGGATTAGGTATAGAGTCTTACTTGCTATGTGTAACTCATGTCCAACGCATAGGCGTGGTGACGAGTGCCTATGCGTTGCGGTCAAGCATGCCCGTGAGTCATTTGTGATGAAACTTACTATGTTCTTGATATTCTCCGCCCTGTGAGTAATTGGTGAATTAAAAAGTGATACCTTGATGTTGTTTCATGACGTGAAGATTTATTGAGTGATTTATTTCAGTTGAGGCTTACATTGTTGAAATTGTAATTCTGATGCGAGGTTGGTTATAGTTGAGACCCTTGTCGGGCATTTGTTGGTGTTGTAATTGATGATTTCTCCTTGCCGGGGCAATATAATTGTATTGATGTATTTCCATGCACTTGAGACTTCTTAGTGTTGACTTTCACATTATGTTGTTGCTTTTTGTTATCATATACACACGAGGGGACATTCCGTGCTAAGTGATTGTGAGTTTATGCACGAGGGGACATTCCGTGCCGAGTGTTATTATATATGCACGAG
>MDKH01080930.1:0-12784 GCA_005239495.1 Nicotiana undulata
ATATATATATAGTTTGAAACTAGGTAGAATAATAAGGTAAGAATCAAAGTCATGCAGTAATTAAGGAACTAGGTATCAATTAGTATAAGTACTCCCTTAATTAAGGGAGTTAACTTCAAACGGTAGAATACAGGTAGCAAATAAGGAAAGATGCCATTTATGACTGGAATATAGCACATAAGGAAATAATTCCAGCACAGTATGGGTAGAAAGTAAGCAATTAAGGCTAGGTACATAATATTCTAATTATGGAAATAACATAAGAACCAGTTTGACGGCATAGTCGATCATAAAATAAGGAAAGAAAATATCTTAGAGTTTGCAAATCAGTAAGAAGATTATCACAAGAGATTAGTGAAAGGTATCATTGTAACGACCCGACTGATCGTTTTGAGTATTCGAACTTCATTCCCTTAAATAAGACTTTTCGTAGCGGCTTATCGTGATTTGTGACTTGCGGGAACGGGTGGTTTGGGATTTGGAAGTGTTTAGAATACTATAGGAACACTTGGTTCCTTAAGGTTGGCTTTCAAGGCCGAGTTTGAATTTGGTCAACATTTTGAGTAAACGACTTAGGAATTGAGTTTCAACGATTCTAGTAGCTTCGTATGATGATTTCGGACTTGTACGTATGTCCGAAATGGGTTTTGGATGATCCGAGAGCGTTTCGACGCCAAATAGCAAAATAGAGTTTCCTTAAGTTTGGAATTTGGTTTGGAACATGATTTTTATGTTATCGAGGTCCGGATGGAATTCCGAGACTGGGAATAGTTCTGTTATATCATTCTTGACTTTTTTGCAAAATTTGATGTCATTCCGAGTAGTATAGGTCGGTCTGGCGTGTGGTTATAGAAATCAAGAACTTAGAAATTCTTAAGTTTGATCCTAGGGGTTTTGGGGTGTGATTTTGAGATTTAGCGTTGTTTTGGGTCATCCGAAGGCTCGAGTGAGTCCGTGTGTGATGACCCAAATGGTCGTCCTATGTTAATTTAGCTAAAGCTGTTTTATGAGTCCCTGAAAGCCTCCGTTAGTCTCACCTCGAGATGCGTGCTCAGCCCGGGCGCGTAACGGGGAAGCCTTTATGTGAAAGCTGGATGAACAGTTGAAATTTTAATAATTAATTGATTAAAGTTGACTTTGGTCAACATTTTTGGTAAACAGACCCGGACCCGTAATTTGACGGTCCCGGAGGGTCCCTAGAAAAATATGGGACTTGGATGTATGCCCGGAATCGAATCCCTAGGTCCCAAGTCCGAGAAATGAATTTTTAGAGAAAATTGTTGTCTGAAAATAATAAACACTTTTGAAAATGAACTTCGATGTGGAACCTGTGTTACCGGGCCCGTATTATAGTTCCGGAGCGCGGAACAGGTTCAATATGTGTTATATGGGTCATCTGTAAAATTTGGTAAGAAACGGACTTGAAATGACGTGTTTCGGATCAAAATCGAAATAATTGAACCTTATGAAGTTTTAAGAAAAATCTATGAGTTTTGAGGTTTATTTCATTGATTTTGATGATATTTTGGTGATTTAAATGCTTAAATAAGTATGTAATATGATTTGGGAGTCGTGTGAGTTTTTGGTTTTTAACCCCGAGGGCTCGGATAAGTTTCAGGTAGCTAACGGGGTGTGAAAAGTATAAAAATCTGGTGTTTTACTTCAGTTTCTGGTGTCTGGTGTCTGGTGTGTTGTTCTATGCGATCGCATAGAGTTAGGTGAAGGGAGAAGTCAGTTCCTCTATGCGATCGCATAGCACTGTTCGCGATCGCATAGAGGTATAGGAGGGCTGGGCGGGGGCTGGCTAGGTACTCTTCGCGATCGCAATGCCTAGTTCACGATCGCATAGTGGGGAGTCCTGGATCTATGCGATCGCAGTCGCTTGTTCGCGATCGCAGTGTAGGATATCCTGATGCTCCGCGATCACATTCTTCTCTCTGCGATCGCAGAGAGTGCAGTCCAGCTTCTCCGCGATCGCACTCCTCTCTCCGCGATCGCATTCCTCTCTCCGCGATCGCAGAGAGTGAAACCCAGCTACCTCCACAATTGCAATCCCTTTCCCGCGATCGCGATGAACGAAATCGCCCAGTTATTTCCCTAAGTCAAAAACAGAATGTTATTTCGGTATTTCCACTTATTCATCAATTCCTTCTTCTCCAAAACCCCATTGACGACCCTCAAGCTAATTTCCCTCCATAACCACTTGGGTAAGTGATTTTAACTCCTATTTCTTCCATTTTTCCTTCATCAAACACTAGAATCTAGGTCTAAAATCATGGAAACAAAGTAGAAATTAGGGGTTTTGGGTAGAGTTAGAGCTTATGGGATTTTGGGTAATCCAACCTCAATTTGGGGTCGGATTTCAAAACAAATCATATATTTGAAGTCGTGGGGCTATGGGTAATCGGGTTTTGGTCCGAGCCTCGTGTTTGGACCGAGTGGGCCCAGGGTCGAATTTTGGTATTTTTGGAAGAATGCTAGGAATTGTATATTTAGGCTATGGGATTATAGTAATGAGTCATTATTGATGTTAATAACTTAATTATGTCTAGATATTGTCGTTTCGGAGTTGAATTCAAAAGGAAAGGCGGGGTTAGAAGCTTGAATTGCTAATTTCGGACCTGAGGTGAGTGTCTTTCCTAGCTTTGGTGAGGGAATAGGTATTGTGTGCTATGTGCTATGTGGTTATCATGTTCAATGCATAGGTGAGGTGACGAATACCTATGCATTATGTGTCAAGCATGCCCGTGGGTCTATATTGATGAAATTCTTGTTATTACTTCCATAATCATTATATTGTGAAATTGTCTCTACTTGGAAGTTGATTGTTGTTGAAACTCCTTGTTGATAAACTCGTGATATGAATGGTTCGATTGAGAGCCCAATTGTAAAGGATATACCTGAAAAGATTGGTTATAGCTGAGACCCTTGCCGGGCAATTATTATGATACTGATTGATAGTATTCCCATTGTCGGGTGATTATGATTTGTGCTTCCACTATGCTGCATTCCTTGCCATTTTGATAATTTCCATTGTTATTGTGAGGAAAAGAGTAAAATCACGAAGGGTGTTTTCGTGCCATGATTTCATTGATTACATCATATATTGCATAGTGAGGAAGAGAGTAAAAGCACGAAGGGTAATGCCGTGCCATGATTCATATCATTTTATATTGTACATCGCATTGTAAGGAAGAGAGTAAAAGCACGAAGGGTGATGTCGTGCCATGATTCATATCATTTTATATTGTACATCGCATTGTGAGAAAGAGAGTAAAAGCACGAAGGGTGATGTCGTTCCATGATTACATTGATTACATCATATATTGCATTGTGAGGAAGAGAGTAAAAGCACGAAGGGTGATTCCGTGCCATTATTTGCATTTATGGCATCTATACTTGTTTCTTTAGCATCTTTGTTAAATTGCCTTTTTGGTTACTCTATATGCTTAATTAACTGCTTTATCTCACCTGTTACCCCATTATCTGCTCTCGTATCCCTTGCTTATCTGTTATTTCTTGCTTTTTTCCATGTTATGTGTTGTAGAATAGGACATGTTGTCGGTTGTTGTCAAGTCTATCCTCGTCACTACTTCGGCCGAGGTTAGGCTCGGCACTTACTTAGTACATGGGGTCGGTTGTACTGATGCTACACCTGCACTTCTTTATGTTGTGCAGGTCTCGCAGCCGGACCCAGTGGACATCGTTAGAGGGAGTATCCTTCAGTCCACCTCGGAGATAGCAAGGTAGACCCGTAGACGTTCGTGGGCCTTGACGTCTCCTCTATACCTTTTTCTTTCTTCCTGTCTTTTTCATTTATTTCCAAAGACGGTTGTATACAGTTATTGTTCAGCCCCTTGGTTGTAGTAATCTTTTAGTATGTTCGTGAGTTAGTGACTCCAGATTCAGGGATTGTTACAACGTATTGTATTTGTTTCTATCACTTAGTCCTGTATTTATCTATTTTCGTATGTTAAATTATAAAATTGCTTCTAGTATTCCTGTTAATTGGTTAGTGAAATTTTACACGTTGGCTTGTCTAGCGGGATCAACGTTAGACGAAGTCATGACTTGAAGGTGGGATTTCGGGCCGTGACACCGTGTTATGATTTAGGACTTGTTGATATATTTGGACGGGGGCTCGGGTGGCCCAGGTGCCTCCCGGATACCACACGAGGCCAAACACCAGCTGAAAATGCAGCCGGTGCACCTGATCTAGTGTGAACGCAGGTGTTGTTGCCCAGCCGCAGGTGCGGCACTGCTGCTGCGGTACCAGCCTCGTAGGTGCCGGAATTCCGCAGGTGCGGACTCAGTTCCGCAGGAGCGAAGCCGCAGGTGCGGTCTCCATCTCCACAGGTGCGGGCCCAGTCCTTCTCGTCCAACTCCGCAGGTGCAGTCCTCGAGCCGCAGGTGCGGAACCCCTGTAGGCCAGGCAGTGCATTTTCACTTAAACACGGGATTTCCTTCATTCTTTTCATTTTACACGTCCATTGAAGACTTGAGAGCTTGGGAAGACCTCTCCACAACCTAGCTATTGTTAAGGTAAGTAAATTCCTACCCTAGAGTTAGATTACTGCATGAATTATTAATGGGATTAACATCTAATTAGTGGAAATTAAAGGAGTTAGAGTAAAAACCTAGGGTTGATGAACGTTAGGGAATTTCACCACTTTTCTACCACGAAATCATACAAAAATTATAAATAATGATCCTTAAGCTATGGGTGAGTGTTATCTTCAAAAATTTCCGGAATCCGAGCATTTGGGCCCAGGGGTGTATTTTGGGATTTCTTCAAGAATGGTGAACTTACTAAATAAGTAGGAGAATTTCCATACTTTGAGCATGCATTGACATATTTATATATCATTTGACTAGTTTCGAGTCCTCGGGTGTAAAGTTTGAAGTTTCGGGCGCATTCTTGATCGGGAAGTAGATTCTACGTGAGGTGAGTCTCCTTTCCAACCTTGTAAGAGGAAATTGTCCCCATAGGTAAATGTAAATGATTGAATTGTCCTTATTTGCGGGGGCTACGTACGCGCAAAGTGACAAGAGTCCGTGCGTAGCTACTACTCTGTTGCGTCGGGTAGAATTTAGGATTTCACAAGCATGCCTTTATGTGCTTTACCTGTATCTGTACATGTGTTCCTGGTTTCTTATTATCCTTGAAATTGACATGAGAATTTAGGAAGCTATGAGTAAGTTTAAGTGCTTAGATCTCTGAATTCAAGAATAATCCATGATAAATTTTGTGTATGTCTACGAGCACCCGTGTCGTATGTATGATTCGCGAGCGGGGTAGCCCTATATTTATGTCAACCGCGTCTCATGATCGATTCGTGAGCGGGGTAATGGATGCATCTATAGTTCGTGGCGCTCGACCCTCGGCAGTGCACATTTATTTTCGCGTCTCTTCGGCCGTACGCTTCGGCATATTATGTGCTATGTATTTGACTGACAGTCTTGTTATTATTGAATAAACTACCCTACGTGTAAGGGGAACTTGAGACTTTTGTGGTAATTACTATTTGACTCATGAGAATAAATTGCAGTTTTATATAATTGATACTTCATGCCTTAGTCATTTTCATGACTACTCTTCTTGTTTGGCTTTATGTAATCATGTTATTGGTTATTGACCCTAGTAAGTATCACGTCTATCTCTCGTCACTACTTCTTCGAGTTTAGACGGGATACTCACTGGGTACATATTTGTTTATATGTACTCATGCTTCACTTCTGTACTTAATTGTACAGGTTCTGAGGCTGTTGCACCTAGTCACCATTCAAGTGTCCGGCGCTGAGAGTACTACCGGGATTAGACTACACGGTGAGCTTCTATTCCTGGCGTTCCTCAGCAGCACTGTGGAGTTTCCATTATTGTTGGATATTTTGTCTATCCTTCCAGACAGTTGTACATCTATTTTTTTTATTTTTGTATATCCCACTAGTCGCCTGTGGACTTGTGACACTAGGTCTTGGCACACGTAGTTGATGCACTAGTATTATGCTACTATGTTTTATGCTGACAAACGATTTTTGAGTCACTTGAATCACTTTGCCTCACTTTCTCACTTTCATTTAAGGACTGCTTAAATTAAAATTGGACAGGCATTTGAACATCTCATTAATTTAAGTAATTTCATTAGTAAACTAGTGTTGGCTTGCCTGACTTCGGTGTTGGGCGCCATCATGACCTGAATAGGGATTTGGGTCATGACAACATGGTATCAGAGCCCTAGGTTCACGTAGGTCTCACAAGTCACAGGCAAACCTAGTAGAGTCTTGCGGATCAATACGGAGACGTCTGTATTTATCTTTGGCTACAGGGTGTTAGAAAAATCTCTCTTTGTTCTTATTCTATTATGCAGTCGATGGTCTTACTAAATCTCATTCTTCTACTCTCTTACAGATGGTGAGGACTCGTGCAGGTGATATTCCAGGCCTGGGAGATGCCGCTCCTCCCGTAGTCCCAGGCTGTGGCAAAGGCCGGGGGAGGGCACCGGTCTGAGGTAGGGGACGAGGGCATCCCAGAGTTTCTCCATTAGAACCCCCAGTGGAATACATCCCTGAGGAGCAGGGGGAGGTACCCCCAGCAGATCCAGCACCGATGGATTTCACGACAGCACAGGGCTTCCAGGAGGTCCTGGGCCGTATGATGCGGTTCATGGATACTATGACCCATGCTGGTTTATTTCCAGCGAATCCTGCTACATCTCAGGCGGGAGGAGGAGTTGAGACCCCTACCACCCAGACCGCAGGTCATGCAGTGGCAGTATATCAGACTCCAGGTACTCCGCCCGTGGGTGGAGCACAGCCAGCAGTAGTACCTGAGCTTAGACCAGCTGCGGACGGTGATCCGCAGAAGTTACTTGATAGATGGACTCGATTGCACCCTTCTGTCTTTGGAGGTGAGAGGGGCGAAGATGCCCAGGACTATATTGATAGGTGCAGGGATAGACTGCATAACATGAGGATTTTGGAGTCCTACGGAGTTGATTTCACTACTTTTCAGCTAGAGGGCAGGGCCCGCAGATGGTGTCAGTCATTCATCCTGGGTAGGCCAGCAGGTTCCCTTCCTCTCTCATGGGAGCAGTTCACTCAGTTGCTCCTGGACAGGTATATTCCACCCTCTAAGAGGGAAGACCTGAGGTATCAATTTGAGCAATTGGAGCAAGGGTAGATGATAGTGACGGATTACACGGCCAGGTTTTCAGAGTTGTCCCGTCATGCCCTCATGACTCTTCCTACAGATGCTGAGAGAGTGCGGATATTTGTAGCTGGGTGGCACTCAGGTATTAGGGCCAACATGGCCCGAGAGGTGGATATGGGTACTCCCTATCAGCTTGTGGTTGAGATAGTTTGTCGGATTGAGGGTTATCGATCAAGGGGCAGAGAGCAAGGTCAGCAGGACAAGAGAGTTAGATTTTCTGGAGATTTTCGAGGTGCCCCAAGTAGGGGCAGGGGTCAGATCAGTAGAGGCCAGCCTAGCAAGCCTCCATATTCAGCTCCTCCACCACCTACCTGTGGTGTTCCAGTGAGGCCTTACTTCAGTGACATGCCGGAGAGTTCTTACCGCCCACCAGCCATTCAAGGTTCCTCTGGTGGGTATTCAGGTCATCAGGGTTCTCCCAGTTCCTACTTCAGTGCTATGCCATAGGTTTCTCACCGTCCCCCAGCTATTCAGGGTTCTTCTTCTTCTTCAGGGCAGCAGGCCATGCCTCTAGTGAGATGCTATGAGTGTGGGGATTCAGGCCATATTAGGAGGACTTGTCCCAAACTTTGGGGCCAGGCTGTCCAGTAGAGTTACCAGCCTACATACTCAGCACCGGCGCCCCGTCCACCTAGAGGTGGAGGACAGACTGGTAGAGGTCGTCCTAGAGGTGGAGGCCGGCAGGAGGAGCTCAGCTAGTTCCTATTCTGTTCAGCGGAGGTCAGTCTTCAGGTACTCCATCCAGATTCTATATTATTCCGGCCGAGCAGTTGCAGTGGCCTCAGACGCAGTGACCACAGGTACTATTTCAGTATGTGGTAGGGAGGCATCAGTGCTATTTGATCCAGGATCTACTTATTCATATGTGTCAGCCTTATTTGCTTGTTTTCTAGATGTTCCTTGCGGGTCCTTTGATTCTCCTATATATGTGTCCACTCCTGTGGGCGATTCCGTGGTGGTAGACCGGGTCTATCGGTCTTGTGTGATCACCTTTTGCGGATTCGAGACTAGAGCGGACCTTCTATTGCTCGACATGGTTGATTTGGAGATTATCCTGGGCATGGATTGGCTATCTCCTCATCGTGCCATCTTGGATTGCAATGCCAAGACGGTTACTTTGGCCATGCCCGAGTTTCCTAGGCTGGAATGGAGAGGTTCCTCAGTTAGCGCAGCCAGTAGAGTTATTTCCTTCCTGAAGGCTCGACATATGGTCGAGAAGGGTTGTTTGCCATATCTTACTTATGTGCGGGACACCACCGCCGAATTTCCGACGATTGATTTAGTGCCAGTTGTTCGGGAGTTTGCGGATGTCTTTCCTTCAAACCTTCCGGGCATGCCTCCGGATCGAGATATCGATTTTTGTATTGATGTAACTCCAAGCACTCAACTTATTTCTATTCCCCCGTACCGTATGTCTCTGAAGGAGTTGAAGGAGCAGCTTGAGGAGTTGTTGGCTAAGGGTTTTATCATACCGAGTGTGTCGCCATGGGGTGCTCCAATTCTATTTGTAAAGAAGAAAGATGGGCCTATGCGGATGTGTATTGATTACCGCCAGTTGAACAAGGTAACTATTAACAAGAAGTATACATTACCGCTTATCGATGATTTGTTTGACCAGTTGCAGGGTTACAGGGTATTTTCTAAAATTGACTTGAGATCGAGGTATCATCAGCTGAAGATTCGGGCTTCGGATGTTCCGAAAACTGCTTTTCGTATGAGATATGGCCATTATGAGTTCCTAGTGATGTCCTTTGGCTTGACTAATGCCCCGGAAGCATTTATGGACTTGATGAACAGGGTGTTCAGGACCTATATTGATTCCTTTGTCATCGTCTTCATTGATGACATTTTGATTTACTCACGTAACCTAAGAGAGCACGAGCAACATTTGAGAGTTGTGCTCCAGACCTTACGAGAACAGCAGCTATATGCTAAGTTCTCCAAGTGTGAGTTTTGGTTGGATTCTGTGTCATTCTTGGGACATGTGGTATCTAGAGAGGGTATCAAGGTTGATCCTAAGAAGATTGAGGCAGTTCAGAGTTGGCCACGTCCTGCTTCAGCGACAGAGATCAGGAGTTTCTTGGGTCTAGCAAGCTACTACCGGCGATTTGTGGAGGGCTTTTCATCCATTGCAGCTCCATTGACTAGATTGACTCAGAAAAATGCTCCATTTCGGTTGTATGACGAGTGTGAAGCGAACTTTCAGAAGCTCAAGACTGCATTGACTTCAGCACCAGTTCTAGTATTGCCTTCCGGTTTGGGGATGTATACGGTGTATTGCGAATCTTCATGCTTTGGCTTGGGGTGTGTATTGATGCAGGAAGGGAGAGTTATTGCTTATGCTTCGCACCAGCTGAAGGTTCATGAAAAGAATTACCCTGTACACGATTTGGAGTTGGCGGCGATTGTTCATGCTCTTAAGATTTGGAGGCATTACGTATATGGGGTGTCTCGTGAATGTTTATACAGACCACCACATCCTGCAGCACTTGTTCAAGCAGAGGGATCTTAATTTGAGGCAGCGCAGGTGGCTTGAGTTACTAAAGGATTACAACATCACCATTCTTTATCATCTGGGCAAGGGGAATGTAGCAGTAGATGTTTTGAGTAGGAAGGCGGATAGTATGGGTAGCTTGGCCTATATTGCAGCCGAGGAAAGACCTCTAGCTTTGGACATTCATTCCTTGGCCAATCGCTTGGTGAGATTAGATCTTTCAGAGCCTCTTCGAGTTCTAGCTCATGTGGTTGCTCAGTCTTCATTACTGGGGGAAATCAAGGCTCGACAGTATGATGGTCCGTGTTTGGTAGAACTACGGGAGACAGTGGTCCAGGGTGGTGCCAAGGAAGTTACTATTGGTGAGGATGGTATTCTGAGACTTCAAGGTCATTTGAGTGTTCCTAACGTTGATGGCCTGAGGCGGAGGATTCTTGAGAAAGCACACATTTTGCGGTATTTTGTTCATCCTGGTGCTACGAAGATGTATCGTGATTTGAAGCAGCATTTCTGGTGGAGACAGATGAAGAGGGATAGTGTGGAGTATGTGGCAAGGTGTCTCAATTTCCAGCAGGTTAAATATGAGCACCAGGGACCAGGGGGCCTACTTCAACAGATGCCCATTCCCGAGTGGAAGTGGGAGCGCATTGCTTTGGACTTCGTGGTTGGATTGCCTCGAACGTTGCGGAAGGTTGACGCGGTTTAGGTTATTGTGGATAGGTTGACCAAATCGGCCCATTTCATTCCTGTGGCTACTACTTATACTTATGAGAGGCTAGCCCAGATCTACATTCGAGATATAATCCAGTTGCACAATGTATCGGTGTCGATCGAGGTCCTTAGTTCACCTCGCACTTCTGGAGAGCATTGCTCAGAGAGATGGGTACTCAGATTGATCTCAGCACAGCATTTCATTCACATACTGATGGTCAGTCGGAGCGTACAGTTCAGATATTAGAGGACATGCTCAGAGCATGTATGCTTGACTTTGGAGGTCAGTGGGACCAGTTCTTGCCTTTGGCCGAGTTTGCTTACAATAATAGTTATCAGTCCAGCATCGAGATGGCTCCATTTGTGGCTTTATATGGTCGGCGATGTCGTTCTCCTATCGGGTGGTTTGAGCCTAGGGAGGCTAAGTTATATGGTATAGACCTGGTGAGAGATGCTTTGAAGAAGATGAAGTTAATTCAGGGGAGGCTCAGCACAGCACAGTCTAGACAGAAGAGCTATGCAGATCATAGGGCACGTGATGTGTCATTTATGGAGGGAGATAAGGTTCTGATGAAGGTTTCGCCGATGAAGGGTATTATGAGATTCGAGAAGAAGGGCAAGTTGAGCCCGAGGTTCATAGGTCCTTTCGAGGTATTGAAGCGAGTTGGAGAGGTTGTTTATGAGCTTGCCTTACCTTCCAGCTTATCAGGAGTTCATCCGGTATTCCATGTATCCATGCTCCGGAGATACCACGCCGACTTCTCTCACGTTGCTGATTTCACTACTATTCAGTTGGATGAGACGTTGGGCTACGAGGAGGAGCCAGTTGCTATTATTGATAGGCAGGACCACCAGTTGAGATCTAAGAGAATTTCTGTTGTAAAGGTGTAGTGGCGGGGCCAACCGGTCG
This sequence comes from Nicotiana undulata, assembly GCA_005239495.1. NCBI lineage: Eukaryota > Viridiplantae > Streptophyta > Magnoliopsida > Solanales > Solanaceae > Nicotiana > Nicotiana undulata. The sequence continues at coordinate 11,326 of MDKH01080930.1, forward strand.
AGGAGGCGACCTGGGAGTCCGAGGAAGATATGCGGAGCAGATATCCACGCTTATTCAGCACTTCAGGTATGATTCTAGACCCGTTCGAGGGCGAACGTTTGTTTAAGAGGTAGAGAATGTAACGAGCCGACCGGTCGTTTTGTATATTCGAACCTCGTTCCCTTAGATAAGACTTTCTGTAGTGGCTTATCGTGATTTGTGACTGGCGGGGATGGGTGGTTCGGGATTTGGAAGTGTTTAGAATAGTACAGGAACACTTGGTTCCTTAAGGTTAACTTTCAAGGCCGAGTTTGACTTCGGTCAACATTTTGAGTAAACGACCAGGGAATCGAGTTTCGATGATTTCAGTAGCTTCGTATGATGATTTAGGACTTGTACGTATGTCTGGAATGGGTTTTGGATGAATCGAGAGTGTTTCGACGCCAAATAGCGAAATAGAGTTTCCTTAAGTTTGGAATTTGGTTTGGAATGTGATTTTTCTGTTATCGAGGTTCGGACGGAATTCTGAGACTGTGAATAGTTCTGTTATGTCATTCATGACTTGCCTGTAAAATTTGGTGTCATTCTGAGTAGTATAGGTCGGTCCGGCGCATAGTTATAGAAATCAAGAACTTAGAAATTCTTAAGTTTGATCCTAGGGGTTTTGGGGTGTGATTTTGAGATTTAGCGTTGTTTTGGGTGTTCTGAAGGCTCGAGCGAGTCTGTGTTATGATTTAGGACTTGTTGGTATATTTGGACGGGGGCTCGGGTGGGCCCAGGTGCCTCTCGTATACCACACGAGGCCAAAAACCAACTGAAAATGCAGCTGGTGCACCTGATCTTGTGTTACCGCGGGTGCGGTTGCCCAGCCGCAGGTGCGGGACCGCTCCTGCGGTCCCAGCCTCGCAGGTGCGGACTCAGTTCCGCAGGAGCGAAGCCGCAGGTGCGGTCTCCATCTCCACAGGTGCGGGCCCAGTCCTTCTCGTCCAACTCCGCAGGTGCAGTCCTCGAGCCGCAGGTGCGGAACCCCTGTAGGCCAGGCAGTGCATTTTCACTTAAACACGGGATTTCCTTCATTCTTTTCATTTTACACGTCCATTGAAGACTTGAGAGCTTGGGAAGACCTCTCCACAACCTAGTTATTGTTAAGGTAAGTAAATTCCTACCCTAGAGTTAGATTACTGCATGAATTATTAATGGGATTAACATCTAATTAGTGGAAATTAAAGGAGTTAGAGTGAAAACCTAGGGTTGATGAACGTTAGGGAATTTCACCACTTTTCTACCACGAAATCATACAAAAATTATAAATAATGATCCTTAGGCTATGGGTGAGTGTTATCTTCCAAAATTTCCGGAATCCGAGCATTTGGGCCCAGGGGTGTATTTTGGGATTTCTTCAAGAATGGTGAACTTGCTAAATAAGTAGGAGAATTTCCATACTTTGAGCATGCATTGACATATTTATATATCATTTGAC
>MDKH01182240.1:0-16952 GCA_005239495.1 Nicotiana undulata
AATTACAAGTGAAGATACACACATAAGTACAGAATATTCAGCAAAAGTCCAGTCTTGTAAAGAACTAACCATATCATCAAAATTGAAAAATCTGCAAGCTAGAAATCTGGGGCAGTACTACTAAGCCTCAGATAATACTTGGTGATATAATAAAGGAAGAAAAATTCATACTGAAACAAGACATTGCCTAAAGAAGCAGAAGAATAGAGTTTCAATAAGGAAGCATCATGTTTTCTGATCTAGTCAATCAACATTTATTCATATTTTCGAAATCTACGCTATTGTAAAGTTTGTAGCTATTTCATATTTGATACAACTGATTTGAATCATTTCATATAGTTGTTCGAATAAGGAATGCCATTTCAAATTTTCGTTGATTTCAATGTTTAACAGGTCAACCAATGGAAAAATGGTCTTTCCAGCCAACACTCGTCGAAACTCGGTGTTGATGGATGTCCCAAGAAAGCCTAAAGGCCTCTTTGTGACACAAGCACCAAAAAATCTACAAAACAAGAAGACCTAAGAAGGTAGGTAGACCTTAAGATGACGTGAATAGTAAGTATTAGTTGCATATCATGTGTATGAATAGAGAACATCCGCTGCATCTCTCATTGTATGTAATAATGAGAGAAGATATTAGTTTTAGCTAGTGTATAGTAGCAGCAATTGTTCAATCCATCCATTCAAGAAGAAAATTACTTACCTGATTGCCAGTGTTGCCCCCAAGTTGTGTCATATCTTGGCTTCTGATAATACAACAGTCAATTTATAAGATAGCAGCTGCCTGGATGATTTCTTGGTATACTACGTTGTGTGTTGTATGATCATCATTGCTATCAAATGTTGGCGGTCGGATCAACAATTTCACAGAATTCGAGGTTTTTGCTCGGGATAAAGCAACATATAGTTGATCGTGCGAAAAAATAGGCTCTCATAAATAAATTCCAACAAAATCTAACGTTTGACCTTGAGCTTTATTTATAGTCATAGCAAAACATAATCTAATAGGGAATTGTGTTCTTTTGAAAGGAATAGGTAGTTTTTCATCTTGTGATGATAACAACGGTATTCTCGGAATAAATACATGTGTGTTTTTTAAATCCCCGCTTGCAATTTTAGCACTTATAATATTCTTTTCAAAATTACAACATACAAGTCGTGTACCATTACATAAGCCTTCGCACAGATTTAAATTTCGTAACAACATAACAGGATAATTTTTGTTTCAAAGTTAATATATACGGAGGTAAGCCGGCAGGGTGTAAGCTATGCAAAAGATCTTCATGTTGACTTTGATCATTCGTTTCAGTAGTTTCGTCAAATGCAACATATGTCCAAGAATCACCCAGAAATTGACTTATGAGCATATCATTTATTTCATCGACGAAGTCATTTTTTGTTGTTAGAATAACACGAGAAGTTATAGAAGAGATGTCACAAGGAGATGCATAAAAATCTGGATAAGTTACTCTAAATAAAAGATTCAATGATACTTTTTCACTAATAAAAGGAACAATGAAACAATTAGGGATTTCAATATTACCTTGCCAATTTGTTTTTTTATCTCCGCTCCCTATTTTCATCAAATATTCACAAAAAGCAGGATCTGTTCTTGCTCGCATATTTACTGATAATCGCAATTTTTCGAGTTGATTCCAAATGTCAGAACATAGCAAACTTTCTTGTATGAAGTCCTCCTTTTTTCCACTACGCACAACTGGAAGAGTTTGTCTGAAATCACCACAAAAAACAACAACCTTTCCACCAAATCGTATCTTCGTATCCATTAGATCTTTCAATAGTAAATCAAAAGCCTCTATTAATTCTTTTTGGCCATTGATACTTCATCCCATACGATTAATTTGGCATCTTGTATCAATAATGCAAGCGAATATATATTGGATTTTTGCGGCTCCGAAAAGCATTTTATGGTAAGCCGAAAAGGTCGCCGCTTCAAGTTTGCGTTTATCCTTTCCTTTGCGTTTCTTCTTCCACAGTTTTCTCTTGTTTTACTCTGGATTTAAATAGCTTCTTCCTACTGATTTCCACACTTCTCACCCAAAAAAAAATTAAATTCAACTTGAATTTGTTAATCTCAAGTAGCATAATCGATGTAAATCATCCTATATAATAAATACCTTCAAATAAGTAGAAAATTCGAAATAGAACTTCTGAAGCAGTAGCTATAACCCCTGATTAACAAAGGTTGTGTTCTTCAGAGAAAAACCCAACATGTAAACCAAACAAAGTACCAAAAGAAGATCGTTCAGTCGAACAGAATGTGCAACTTAAGTTTGAAATTCACTGAGAAAAAGCTAAGATAATCTAAAAACAAAGTTCCGGAGAAGAGAGCATCTGTAGGTGTATAATTTTCTGTACCATACGGATTACTTTGCAGCTGTCAAAAGTAGTCTACGTGTTGCATTGTAAATATAATGAGTCAGCCCTGTCACTTTTAAAGTAGCAGTGAAAGGTCACAAGTGGGCTTTGAAAATACCTAAAAATTTTACTGTATTTACAAAATAGTGTGATGGCAGTTACGGTAATAATGTTGGAAAACATGGGCAAAAATACTATGGTTGAAGCTGGCATGTCGACGGAGAGCAGGTTGCTTCACCTGCTCCTACGGTGCTTCTTATATAGGAGAAATATGTTATTTGGACCTAAATTCGGCCCAAAGTCATTGTAGCGTTTTGGAATGGGCCACCCTCCAGCTGTCTTGTCTTGACAATTCGCCATTCTTCCATGGGTAAGCCGCAGGGGAAATATCTCATTTGACAAAACTTGTATGGAATTTCCGTGAAAGTGAAAGATCACTCAGAATAGGAAATCACGTGAGCTTTTGAGAATGGCGAATGGGCATTTCTCTCTTTTTCCTTTTAAGGTATGCATGCATGCATGCAGGCAGATATAGATAAGATCTCTTTTAATAAAATAAAAAAATTCGATACCTTATCACTGGTAGCAACTCATTTAAAGCACATAGAGGAGGAATTTGTCTCTTTAGGCCCTTTTATTTACTGTTCTCCCGAGTATCATTAACAGAGCAGATTCTCCTGTTTTTTTTTTTTTTTTTAATTGTAGATTAATGATGTTACTCTTCCTATGGCTATCACTTTCTATTTTGATTGTTGTTTCAAAATGGTGAGACGCGGCACAGAGGTAGAACCACCTATTTTACACATTCCATAAATAGTGTTATTGTTATTAAGACGTTTTAGTTAAAGTGTAATGTGTCCACAGAAGGAGTCAAGATTTAAATTTTATGGGTTCTGAACTTGCAACCGAACTCATAACTCATTAGTTAGTGGGTTTGCAATTAAGTATTTATACATGTTTAATGGATTTCGTAATACAAATACAGGGTCTAAATAAAAAGCTATTGGGTTCGTCCTAACCCATAGGTAACACTATCCCTCCGCCCCTCACTGTGTTTTACAGAGTCGGATCCAGGATTTAAACCCTATGGGATCAACTTTTAAGGTATTTAGCATTGAACCAATTATATTTTTAAAGTTATAGGTTCATATCTATCATTTTTGCAATTTTTAATGAATTTTTACATACAAAATTTTAATCCGCGTCGAAAGTATTGGGTTCAGTTGAACCCGCGAACAGAATACTACATCCGCCTCTGGTGTCTTACTCTTTAGCTATTGGTAGTTGACATCTTTACTGAAATTTATTCATGGGATCCAAAAGGTTAGGAATGAAGTTATTAGGGACAAGGTGGGTGTGGCCCATGTGGAAGACAAGTTGCGGGCATTAAGGCTGAGATGATTCGGGCATGTGAAGAGGATAGATACCAATGCCCCAGTGTGAGAGACCGCCGTGGCGGTCAGCGGAGGGTAAAGGGAGGCCTAAGAAATATGAGGGAGAGCCGATTAGGCAGGACATGCGATACTTCGGCTTACTACGGACATGACCCTCAACAGAAAGACGTGGAGCTCGAGAATTAAGGTTGTGGATTGACAGGTAGTCGAGAGTTTCTCCTTGTCTTACCAGTATTATTAGCACTAGTCTTGCTTTTTCCTATTCCTAGTTCCTTGTTATTACACGGCATGTCACTCTCACCTGTAGTATTGGCACTACTCTTGCATTTTCATATTCCTATATCTTTGTTATTACACCCTTGCCATTTGCTTCTGTTGCCTATTACTTGTTGTTGCTATTATCTATTTATTGCTTCTTTTTCACTGTTCTTGAGTCGAGTGTCTGCCAGAAACAACCTCTCTACTTATACATTACCTTCCCAGACCCTACTTGTGGGATCTCACTGGATTTTTTGTTGTTGCTGTTGGGATCCAATGACTTGAGTTCCTCACACATCGGTCGTGGAATGTGAATTTGGTCTCTGTATAAGCTATATGGTCTTTGGTACTCTTGAGCTAGATTTCGGGGTTTGAATTAGGCCCAAGGTTCATTTTCTTATTAAGCGAAGGTCAGAATGAATGGGCATCTCAAAACATTATACTTCTATTACTTTGAATTTCTGCAATTGTGTAGATCTGTAGGTTAATTTGTTTGTTCAAGCCAACGGCATGTAGTACATGAGTGTTTTGGCATGAAGATAATTGTTGCCACTTGCCATATGCTTATTGGTTGATGAAATTCCGGATGTTGGTCAATATAGGAGCAAAATTATTAATTAATCCAAGTGTATTATCCAAAACAAACAATATGTTTAAAGACAATTTTGATTAAAAGAATATGACAGGGAATTGGATACAAACATTCGCTATAAAACTTCATTTTCGCTTGAAGTGACTTCAGAGGTGATAATGATCTAAGGTACATATGAGCAGTTTTGATTTGAAGAAGTATTTGCAATATTTCTGAAGTTGCAAATTGAGGAAAGTGCTTAACACATGTTCTGTTTGATTAGAATGAGTTTCTGCATATGATTTTGCAAAGGCTTTTTACTACAAGAATTACAGATATTATGAACTTCCAACTGCTAAAGGTTCTGCATATCCTGTACTGCTAAAATTTTGCAATCCAGAATGATATATATTAGATCAGAAAATGAGATCCCAGCAGATCCAATGTTGTTATAATATCATATATAATCTGGAATCCTAATTGTTACACGTTATTTTCATCCTTCTAAAAGGAGCATCAGGCTTACTTTTCCCATGCATGCATCTCATGTTCTGTGTGGAGATGTGATCTGTTAGCTCCAACTGAAACCATTTAAGTCAAGTTGCTTGCAACTAGAAGCAGCATCAGTTTGATCATCCGTGTTTAGGTCCAGCTTAGGAGCAAAGTAAGACAGCTCATACTCTTGTGATGACATCTGCTTCTCTGGTTTCATTGAATCACTTCTCTCAGAAGGTTGATGAAATAGTATACTGTCTGCATGTATTCCATTAAGTCTTCCATCAAAGTAGCTACTGCTAACATTCCGTTTTCCTCCTTGAAGTCCAATGTTCATTGATAAGTTGCTCCAATTTGCGTCTTTGGTAAATTCTTTTTCTGAATCCCCGTCCATTTTGGGAAACAGTTTCCTGTTCTCCTTGAGGTCGTCACGCCATCTTAGTTCAGGCTGCTGTAACCTGGTCTCATTTTCAATATCCTTAGTACATGGTCCGAAGTTTAAAGGCGTCAAACCAATCTGGTTATTATGCATTTCCCGCAGGTCCCTCAGGGGGCGCTCGGAAGACGTTAAGCAGCTATCCATTGAGCAATCTGTTGGCGCAGTTGCTTGTGTTTGTGGGGTGTGAAATCGTGTAAGTTCTTTTATCTCTGAAAATGCAGAATTCAGGCATTGGTTGGATACTTTGGATACCAAATCAGACAGTTGATCCTTTGCTGCCTCTAATCCGATTGTTCCTAAGTTTTGTGTTCCAAGGGTTTCTTGTGCTTTCTCGAGCACAGCCTGCAAATATTTCCCTTGAGCTTCTATCCTTAGCTGCAAATGTCGTTGCACCTATATCAGTTCAATTATGCCTCATTTAGATGCCAGCAAAGGAAAACTTTCATTGACTTGTAAAGTTTGGATAGAAGTAAGCGTTCAATTAGTCATCATCAGGAGCCCGTAAGGAAGATTTTTCATTACTAGTAATGTTTGGATAGAATAAAAGCTTATGGAGGGGTCACATTGTTAAATTATTACTCCTTAGAGCAAAAGCACTATTTTGGACTAGGACTATTAAACTACTTGCTCAAGCTATCATTCTGTTATCTTGTTTCCGGAAATATGAGAAATATGGTTCTGGTCTTAAAATGAAAATGCCTTATAAAGTTTCAACAATGTATTGCTTCTGGCTTTTCTTCAGATTATGACACAGGATGTCTCATCGTTTGCTACTAACATATTTCACATTGGCTTTTATGGTTCTAACTTCTCTCATGTAAGATAAATTTTGCAACAGTTTCTTACCTCAAGCTGTTCATGTAGCCTTCTTTGGACTTCGATCTGCATTTGTATTGCTTCGCTTATTGGTATGTTGCTGGACAAAAACAAAAAAAATTAGTTGCTACAGCATAAGGTATTGTTCAGACATGAAGTAGGATGATATTAAAATTCAGCTTTGTTAGTTCGTACTTGTTTGGTTGGGGTCCAGTAGTTGGATTGCTCATAGGGGTTCCAGTGCTCTCACATATCTTCTCTATACCCGCTGCTACAATTATTACAAACAATAAATTTATGAGTGTTCTATCTCTGTAGAAGAAGCTTTTTGGATTTATATATCCTTGAACAATATTGGATTTCGTACCAGCTTTATTGGCCCCGCTAATATTTGCTTGTCCATGGAGGTTCTTACTTAGTCTGTATTTCTGCTGGGGAAAAAATAGAAGATCAGATTTTCTTGAGCAATTCAAACATATCTGAATGTCTCTTTGCTCTTCAATCTTTTGACATAAACAATTTTAACGGTCTTTGCAGTTTATTTAGCAGATGTTTTTCACTCTTAAACAAATGCTTTTTGTTTGGAATGGTGTGTGGCAGCTATGTTATGAACTATCTAGTTTCTTCACATGTATTTTGTAAACCATGGAGTGAATAAAAACTAACCTGAAGATGGCTCTTTAAGTGGTACAAGGTTAGTCCCTGGATTCCCATAAGTTTCAGAACTGATTTCGGAGTGGCTTCTGCAAAAGCAGAATGGTAAATTTAATCATCTCAATGAGAAATAACATATGTCTGGTGCTTATTGAAATCACCATAATTGTGTGCACTTACTGTCTGCTCCACCTAGTTGATTAACTGCTTCTATAAACCTCTCATGGAGGTCTGCTGTCCATTTCAATCTTGGCTTAGCATCGGTCGAAAGAACAAGCCCTGAGTCTCCATTGACATTCCCACCTTGCAGGAACAGATGCCTTTCGGGGAAAGACATTCTTGTCGAAGGGTGCATATTGGAAGCTTGGTGGAGATGGTACATCTTCTGGCCTTGAATATGAATATATGATGATCAGCAAATAAGTCTTACGGTATTTTTTTTTTGGAATGATGGGCGACTGAACGTATTTATCACGTACGTGGAAGGAATCTGATGTCGCTTCAGGTTCAGTGACTCCAGTCTTGTCTTACCTTTTGAATTTTAAGTAATGATTCTTTACTATTCTTCTCAGTATATAACATTGTTTTTCATTTGGTTAAATAAAGCTGTCAGCTACAGCTTTATATATATCTCATTTGTTTTCTTTGACCAAATCCACAAAAAAGATACAAGGGCAGGTTCTATGGGTTTAACTGAACCAAATGTTTTCTGCTCGAACCAGGTATATATAAGAAGGAAAAAAAAAACATTTAAAATGTATACACATATAATAAGATTACACTCATGGTGAACTCAATGATTCTAGATCCTGAATTTGCCTCCGACTCTCGACCAATCTAATTTTCATAGCAGCTAAAGAAAAAGATGTTGGTTTTACACATTTGTGGGTCCAGAATGCAAGTTTGCTTTCTAATCTACGAGGAAAGGCACCATGCATTATATTCCTCTGCACTATAAGTTCCTTAAACACTTGCACACCTTACAATAGGTACAAGAATTGATCCACCAAAGACTTTTTCTTATACACACATATTCTTTATCTGGCAAAGTTTGGAACCATATTCCGAGAACTAATAGTGGAATATTTTTTTTCCCTGATGGAGACTGGAGGAATCCACTATCTATGATGTCTTGAAAACTACAAAACCATCTTCGTTTTCGAATGAAAGATTCTATTGACTGGAGCATCTAGTACCGGGAATTAGATACATGCAAGAAAAAAAGGCAAAAAGGTAGGAAAATGGTTTAGATGCTTCTCTTATTGAATGCCCGAACAAGAAGAAACGATACATTCTTTATTTGTTGTCAGTTTGTTTAGTTATGGACATGATACATGCTATTAGTTGAGGATGCATATTTCATCATATTATATTGATTATAGCTTGTCTTGGCAAAAGGAGATAATCTAATCTCATTGTTTTACCAAATCTCTGCTAGTAATGATTCTTCTTATTTGTTTGACAAGCCATGTCTTGCATGTTTTTATTTTTATGGGAGCGGGGTGGACAATTAATGTTGGTGCTGGGGCCTGCAGCAGCGCCTCTGGTGCTGTGTCCAGTGCTACGATGTTTAGACACAAGCATGCCAGTTTTGGATGGTTAATGACTTTAATGCAACATCTTGGCGTGTACCTAGTGATATGAACTTCTTGAATATCTTAAGCATTCTTTTCATACTATCTATTTTAAAATTGTGTGAATAGGGAAAAGGATGAAGAAATAAAAAGAACCAGAAATAGTGGAGAGATGCTTCTTCGCTTGGTCTGAAGGCTAGGAATCGGAATGAAAAATACTTTCTTGTTGTCTCCTTCAGTAAATTTGGTAATTATTCAGTCTAAAATAGAGAGAAGAGGACCTCCAGGTAAAAGATTTCTATTCTTTTATTGGTATGAAATGGCCATCTCCAAAGCATTGGGACCCCTTTCAAAAGAATAAATAAATCAATACTTGTCTGATGGAAAATATGACAACTCGCAACTGTAAGATCCCTATTTACCTTTCCCTTGACTTAAGTATTAATTGGTTATGGATTTGAAGGTACCCTTTGTGAATCTATATATCCTGGTCTTACAATATAACTTTTGCATTCTTTTGTGCTCGTTTATGGGTTGAATCGACCCATACGCCACATAATGATACAGCTCACTTTGTTTCTAATCGTAGTTTTATTTTCTTGGACGAGCTTGAGAATCTTAATTTATCTCATCATATGTTGAACATCTAGTTTTCTTCTTAAAAGAAACATCCTAATTTTGTGAAACTCTTTTTGCCCTTCTCTCTTATCTGTTTAGTTTTTGTAGGAAAAATCAGGGAACTCATACTAAGCTGTTTCTGAAATACTTAGCCTATTTTTCACCCCTGCCTTTTTACTTTGTGTTGGGGGTGCACTAAACTCCCGCTATGCGCGGCGTCTGGGAAAGGGCCGGACCACAAGGGTCTATGGTATGCAGCCTTACCTTACATTTCTGCAAGAGGTTGTTTCCACGGCTCGAACCCGTGACCTCCTGATCACATGGCAACAACTTTACCAGTTACGCCAACGCTCCCCTTCCCTCGTTTACTTTGTGTACTAAGTCTATATCTGCCTTTTCATGTTTTACTCATAGGAATATATTAGGAACCATTACAATGAGTAAAAACGAGTATAGTGCGCATATATATATATATATATATATATATATATATATATATATGAGTGTGTGTGTGTGAGAGAGAGAGAATATGGAGCTGTTTAGTATAAATTGAGCTGTGTAGCATTTCAGTCTACTGTATAGATATAGATGATTACATTGGATAAAAAAATTTCAAAGGAAAATCTTGTTACTGTTATCAAGGAATTGATGCTGGAGATCGTTTATGCTTTGAATATTATCTTGGGTCAGTCCTTCAAGTAACATTTAATGGCTACCATATGTTAGTTGAAAAGCATGCCACACCCTTCATTTCATGTTTTGGCTAAATGGATATTAACACAGCTTATTATTATAAGCAAAGAATATTATCAACTGATGAACTGCCAATGCAGAATAAATTCGCATACTAAGCATTAAGAAATGCTAGGTGCCAAAAGGAAAAAAATGACATTATTTTGTATGTTTAGGGAACAAAAATGGTTATGCTTATGTTTTGTATGTTTAATTAGGTAATTTGATAAAAAAATAAGTGTAATTCGTCCTCTTTGACAATGATATGCACATTAGTTTCAGTTGAACTTTTGCAGAAAAAAAGAATCAGGTGACTCTGATATGTTAGAATCAGTGTTGTCAAGCTTAAAGTGCGCTTAAGCCCTGAAGCGAGTGTGAGAATGCACGGGGAAATATTTTATTCACATATAATACAATGATACAATGAGCTCTATATATAGATAATACATGTCATACTCCTAATACATTTGGGATTAAGGTTATTTACTACTATTTAACTACTAAACTAACACTCCCCCTCAAGCTGGTGCATATAAATCAAATGTACCGAGCTTGTTACATATATAACTAATACGAGGGCCGGTGAGGGACTTGGTGAAAATATCATCAAGTTGATCATTCGACTTCACAAATTTTGTATCAATATCTCTTGAGAGTATCTTTTCTCTGATGAAGTGACAATCAATCTCAATGTGTTTAGTCCTCTCATGGAATACCGGATTTGATGCAATATGAAGGGCAGCTTGATTATCGCACACAAGTTCCATCTGGCAGATGTCACCAAATTCCAACTCCTTGAGCAATTGTTTGATCCAAATTAGCTCACATGTTGCCATAGCCATTGCTCGATATTCTGCTTCTGCACTAGATCGAGCAACTACATTTTGTTTCTTGCTCTTCCAAGACACCAAATTGCCTCCTACTAAAACACAATATCCAGACGTAGAACGTCTGTCAGAAGGTGATCCTGCCCAATCAGCATCTGAGTAACCAACGATCTGCTCATGACCTCGATCCTCAAACAATAACCCTTTGCCTGGAGCCGATTTTATATACCGAAGAATGCGGACAACTGCATCCCAGTGGCTATCACATGGAGAATCCATAAACTGACTTACAACACTCACAGAAAAGGAAATGTCAGGTCTGGTCACTGAGAGATAATTTAATTTACCATCCAGTCGCCTATATCTTGCAGGATCGCTAAGCGACTCCCTCTGTGCTGGCAGAAGTTTAGAATTCGGATCCATCGGAGTGTCAATCGGTCTACAACCTGTCATTCCTGTCTCCTCAAGAATGTCTAAGTCATACTTCCGTTGTGATATCGCAATACCTGAGCTAGATTGAGCGACCTCAATATCTATAGAATACTTTAGTTTGCCAAGGTCCTTAGTCTGAAAGTGTTGAGAGAGATGTTGCTTCAACTTAGTAATACCATCCTGATCATTGTAGGTAATAACAATATCATCAACATAGACCACCAGATAAATGCAGAGACTCAAAGCAGAGTGCCGATAAAACACAGAGTGATCAACTTCACTCCGAATCAAGCCAAACTCCTGGATAACTGTGTTGAACTTACCAAACCAGGCTCGATGAGACTGCTTTAGACCATAAAGTGATCGGCGCAAGCGACAAGGCCACGAGACTCCCCCTGAGCAACAAGCCCAGGTGGTTGCTCCATATAAACTTCATCTTTAGGGTCACTGTGCAAAAAAGCATTCTTAATGTCCAGTTGATAGAGAGGCCGATGGCGAACATCAGCCATGGATAGAAAAAGGCGGACCGATGCTACCTTAGCCACGGGAGAGAAGGTATCACTGTAATCGAGCCCAAATATCTGAGAATATCCCCTGGCAACAAGACGGTCCTTAAGGTGATCAATCTTGCCATCCGGACCAACCATGACTGCATATACCCAGCGACAACCAATAGTAGATTTACCTGAAGGAAGAGGAACAAGCTCCCAAGTACCACTCATATGTAAAGCAGACATCTCGTCAGTCATAGCATGTCGCCATCCTGGATGAGACAATGCTTCACCTGTAGACTTGGGGATGGAAACAGAGGACAACAAAGATATAAAAACATAATAGGGTGATGACAAATGATGATAACTTAAACCGACATAATGGGGATTGGGATTAAGTGTGATTCGTATACCTTTTCGAAGTGCAATCAGTGTACTAGGAAGAGACAAGTCCGCAGTAGGAGCAGGGTCAGGTGCATGACGTGAATCAGCTGGGCCTGATGCCGAGCGCGGACGACGATGATATGTCAAGAGTGGTGTTCCTGTGGCGGGGGATCTAGGCGGAGCCACACTAGACTCCCCAACGGCTGGAATGGGTAAGACTTCTATGGCGGAAGGTGAAGGAGGAGCTATAGTAAACTCCTTAAAGGTCGGTATGTAAGACCTCAGATATATCAAGGCAGTCAGAAGAGGTAAAGAAAGGCTTAGACTAAAAAAATGTGACGTCAGATGACATAAAATACCTACGAAGATCAGGTGAGTAACAACGATATACCTTCTGAACACGAGAATAACCAAGGAAGACACACTTGAGACCACGAGGAGCTAACTTATCTTTCCCAGGGGCTAAATTATGAACAAAACAAGTGCTCCCAAAAACACGAGGGGGAACAGAGTATAAGGGTGACTGGGGAAACAATACTGCATACGAAATCTGATTCTGGATGGGAGATGAAGGCATCCGATTAACCAAATAACAAGTTGTGAGAACTGCATCGCCCCAAAAATGCAGCGGAACATGAGATTCAATGAGAAGTGTGCGAGCAGTCTCAATGATGTGCCTATTCTTTCTCTCTGCAACCCCATTTTGCTGAGGGGTATAAGGACAAGAGGTCTGATGAATATTCCTTGAGAAGTCATAAACTGCTGAAATTGAGAGGATAAATATTCTAAGGCATTGTCATTGCGAAAAGTGCGAATAGAAACACCAAATTGATTTTTAATTTCAGCACAAAAGTTATGGAATATAGAAAACAACTCAGAACGATCATTCATTAAGAAAATCCAAGTACATCTTGAATGATCATCAATGAAACTAACAAAATAACAAAATCCCAAGGTTGAACTGACTCTACTAGGACCCCATATATCATAATGAACTAAAGAAAAAACAGACTCTACATGACTCTCAATACTACGAGAAAGGAGGCTCGAGTATGTTTTCCGAGCTGACATGACTCACACTCTAATGTAGATAAACAAGACAAACTAGGCACCATCTTCTGAAGCTTGGATAAGTTTAATGTCCTAAACGTCTGTGAATTAGGTCCAGAGGATCTGTAACTAGACATGCCTTGGAGGAATTGAGTGAGTTAAGGTAGTAAAAGCCTTCTGATTCAAGTCCTGTTCCAATCGTCTGTCCCGTACTGCGATCCTGCATAATGAAAGAATCATCAATAAAATATATACCACAATGGAGGGCACGAGTCAAATGACTAACATATGCAAGATTAAAAGGACAACCAAGGACATAAAGAATGGAATCTAGAGTGACAGAGGGTAGGGGATTCGCTTGTCCAACTCCTTTTGCTTTAGTTTGAGACCCATTGGCTAAAGTAACAGTGGGAAGAGACTGTGAATACACAATATTTGACAAAAGTGATTTATTACCAGAGATATGATCAGAAGCGGCTGAGTCCACAACCCACTGTCCAAGAGTACTAGACTGGGAAACACAAGCAACAAAGGCTACTTGTGGAGATGTCTGCTTACTTGCTCGGTAATGAAGGAACTCATTATACTCCCCTTCAGATAAAGAAAATCTCTGGTTACATGTAGTCTCGGTCTGAGCAACATAAGCATTTTTGGGTGAACGACCATGTAAAGAATAACACACATCACGAATGTGTCCAAGTTTATGACAATAAGAGCACTTGGGTCTAGACCTTCCAAAACGACCTCCTCCTCGTCTAGTCTCTATAGTTTGAGATGCCCGATTGTCCACTGACTGGGATACGAGAACAGATGAGTCAAGTGTCTGTGATGAACTCACTGGGTGACTTGGTGCTGCAGCAAGACGAAGTAATCGAGAGAATAATTCATCAACTGTGGGGACAGTTGGACTAGCCAAAATCTGATCGCGTATTGAGTCGAGATCATTAGGAAGTCCAGCAAGAGTAAGAACTAGAAACATCTTTTGTCGCTGCTCTTTTTGCTTTTCAACACTAGCAGAAACTAGTATTAACTTCTCAAATTCCTCCATGACTGCCTGTACTTGTCCCAAGTAAGTAGACATATCTAATTCATGTTTCTTTAAATTTGTCATCCGCGATGTCACATTATAGAAACGAGATATGTCATTAGTGTATAAAGTGTGAGCCTTTTCCCAAACCAAATAACATGTCTGGAATGGAAGAAACAAGGGCATCAACTTGGAATCAATAGATCGCCATAGAATGCTGCATAATTGAGCATCGATCTTCTCCCAGTGTGCTTTGGCCTTTTCATCTCCTTCGCTAGACTTCTTTATTAGATGATCTTGAACACCTTGATCTTTATACCACATCTCGACAGACGAAGCCCAAGCTAAGTAGTTTGAACTTGCCATTAAAGGTTCTGAGGTAATCATAATACCGGAACTGCCAGAGCCCGGGTTTTTAGACCCGAAAACATCAACTCCCAAAGATATCGTTGGATTGAAGAGAGGTCTATAAAATTACACCCAAATAATAGAAAGAACCAATTGAAAATTCCCTGAAACAGACGAAGGAAACACTGTAGCTAACGGGAAAAAAACAATGTAGTCGCCGAAAAAACTCAAAGTTGTTAGAATGAAACAAAAACAGTATGGGTAGGGTGGGATTTAGTAGACGGTTAGACTGTCCTGAAAAAGTTTTCGAAAAAGATGACCGGAAGGGGGTTTACGCGCAGGCGCGTGGGCCTGACGCGCCGCCGGCGATAGAGGGTTTGGAGGCGAGTGAGGGCGCGTGGCTAGGATTCTGCCGGGGTGGTTTTCTGGGGTTTGGTCGCCTGAGAAATCCGCACCTTCCTGTGGTGTTATTTTTTGTAAAAAACCCCACCAGAGAAGGGATTTAGTAAAGGAACAGCCTGAAAGTCACCGGAAAAAGGCACAGTGTAACGACCCGGTCTGTCATTACGTACAACCTGCATTATTATTGCTGTTATTTCCTTGTCATTGAGTGGTTATTCTATTATTGATGTGTTAGAGTTGATGGGCTTGAAATCGGAATGGTTAAATGAGAATTCAGTCACTTAGTCCTTAAGAATAACCTTAAAATGAGAAAAGTCAACTAAGAGTTGACTTATTGGTAAACGGCCTTGGAACACAGATTTTATTGCTCTAATAGATTCGTTAGGTGATTTGGGACTTAGGAGTATGTTCAGAATAATTTTGTGATGTCCGATGTAGAATTATGCTTGAATTGGCGAAAGTTAGTTTTTGGCGATTTTTGGTCGGCAGTGGAAAATAGGCTATCGGGTTTGGAATGAAATCCGATAGTTGGAACAGGTTCGTAATGTCATTTTGGACTTGTCTGCAAATTTTCAGGTCAAACGGAGTTGATTTGTATAGTTTCGGTATCATTGGTGAATTTTAGAAATTTCAAAGTTCTTAGTCTTGAATCCGATGTAAATTTGGAGTTTTGATGTTAGTTTTGGTGTTTTGAGAGTGCAACTAAGTTTGAATGATGTTATGGGATATGTTGGTAAGTTTGGTTGGGGTCCCGAGGGGCTCGGGATTGATTTCGGGTTGTTAACGGGCATTTTTGGACTTAAAAACACTGTTGTTTCTGGTGTTTTCACAGCTGAAGGTTATTCACTGCGATCGCGTAGCCTATGCTGCGATCGCGTAGGGTTAAAATGGACCAGGGCGAATTTGTTCAGTGCGATCGCGGAATAAGGGTCGCGATCGCGTAGCTTTGGAGGTCAGTTCAGTGCGATCGCGTGGGGTTCATCGCGATCGCGTAGAGTACTCTGAGGATCGGGCGAGTTTTTGAATCGCGATCGCGTGTATTGGAGTGCGATCGCGTACATTTGGTACACGGAACAGTGCGATCGCGTGAGTGAGGTTGCGATCGCGTGAGTTAAGGACTTATTGAGTCGCGATCACGTGGCTTATGCCGCGATCGCAATGAGTAAAATAAGGGCTGGAGAGGTTTGTTCTTCGCGATCGCTTGAGGACTTCCGCGATCGCAGTGCATTAATAACTGGGCAGTTAAATAATATTTCCTCCGCGACCTAAACCCCTTTTTACACCATTATTTTACGGAAAAGAGCTCTTGGGGGCGATTTTGAAGAGAGAAATCCTTGTTCTTCATTGTGGTAAGTGTTCTAGTCATTAAAACTCGATTATGGTGATTATAGACTATAATCCCAGCCTTTAATTCATGAAAAACAGTAGAAAAATAGGATTTTGGGACATGAGATTATGAGACCTTCAAGGGTCGATTTGAGGGGTCAAACGGACTCCGATTTTGGTATTCTTTATATGTACAGACTCGTGGGAAGATGAAGAACACTTTTGTATAAACATTTATGAGTTTCGGGACGCGGGCTCGGGGGTCGGATTTTGCCCGGTTTCGGATTTTTGAGTAAAATTGATATCTTTCGATTGGAAATTGTTCCTTAAGCCCATATTGATGATAAAAATCTGAACTTGGTAGATTTGGAGCCTTCGGAGGTTGATTCGAGAGGCAAGCGCATTGCGGAATAGTTTTCGGGCTAGTTTTGAGGTAAGTAATGTCTTTAAATCCTGTCCTGAGGGTATGAAACCCCGGACTATGCACCCTTTCACGGGTTTTGAAATGAAAAGGTGGAAACTTTGGAACATGTTTCCTATTTAGGTGACTATTGAGTTGCGAAACCGATTTTTAAGCCTTTGCTTAAATTAGTATTTATACATTATGATATGTTTTGGGTTGTAAGTCGTGTTTGGGGCCTAGTGCCGACTGTTTACCCTTCAGGGGTTATGTTTTACTATTTTCCTCACTGAGATGTTATGATTTTCACTCAGTCTTTTCTGTGAAATTGTTTT